>JAQIXG010000436.1:0-33052 GCA_034700105.1 Oconnorella tubifera
CCAGGGACGTCTCTTCATCCGACGGGACGGGAGTGTGGTAGATGCCGAAGTCAGGATAGTTGAGCGAATAGCACACCGGGCATCTTCAGAGTAGAGTTTGAAGGAAGACGACCCAGCAGACTAAATGCATTCGCGACATTAACGTTATATTTCTGTGCTAATGCTGCGTCTTGTGACAACTGGGCCACATCTAGCGGTCGGTTGTTCACAGAGGGCTTTCATACAAAAGGGTGCAACATCACCGTAGCGAGCACAAGATGATGATCAGTATTTCCGGGTGACTGCGCCCTTCGACAGACTCTCAGAGACTTGACAAGTGATCTGCGGTTGGTTATTACATGATCTATTTCTTTCATAGTATGACCATCACGACTAATCCACATGTCACGATGAATTTTCTTTCGCTTGAACCAAGAGCCCATGAGTGAGAGCTTGTGCGCTGTGCAGAGAGATAGGAGACGTACTGAATTGTCATTGGGTGTTCCAGACCCATACATCTCGACAACCCTCTCAAATCCGGCGCGATCGGTGCCAGAAACTGCATTTAAGTCACCCAAGATGACTAATTCATCATGTGGCGAGATTAAAGAGACCAACGAGTCCAGCTGAGTATAAAACTCGTCCTTTACATTTGATGGGGATGGATCAGTTGGGGCATAGGTCACAATAATTGTCATATGGCCGTGCCTATGCTTCAGTCTGGCTCTTAGAAGGCGGTCAGAGACTGGATGCCAGGAGACAACTGAGGAAGCGAGAGGTTTCCGTATTACGAGTGCAACGCCATTAGAGTGTGGACCCTAATGGCGTTGACCCTAACTGAATTTGACCCTAACTGAATTCAAGTTAACTTTGAATTCAGGAAATTATTTACATTTTCTTGAGTATAGATTGCTTCATCTAGCAAATGATTTTTTGTAAATTTATGTTATAATTTTTCACTTTAAGATTAAATAATGCTGAGACAATTTTTATATGTAAACTTTTGTTTTTACAGAAAATATAATTTGTTGATTTTCTGCTGATTCACATTCAGTTGAAACATGAGTCAGACTTTCTAGTGTTTGTTTAAACACTTTTATTATAGCTAGACTTCCTTTTCTAACATGCTCGGCCCATTTATCCCAATAACCTGTTTAAAATTGTCAATCTAGATCGATAAAGATCAATTTGGTTATTAAAATTAGGGTTAGAATTATAGTTAGAGTGTGGTTAGTTAGTGATATGTTATTATTGAGTTGAATTAATTAATAAAAAGGGGCGGGGTTGGTTAGGATGGTGCCTGTCTATACGTTTATTTGTTCAGACAAGAGTATATGGGTGCCAGTTTGTCTGGTTTCACTGTTGACTTTGATCTTCACTTTATGTCTGCTCTTTTTCTTGTACTAAATATTCTTTTTATTGCTCAGGCTATACAGGGGGCGAATCCAATTAAAATGAAATGGGGTTTTCCTTCTGGAAAACGGACAGGAAATGCCCCCCTGACACTAAATAATATAAATTTGATTGAAAGTGAGAGTATGAAACAATGCTAAGATATATACAGCAAAAGGAAAGTTGAGTTGATCTTATAAATAGTTCTTTTACACAGTGGCGCATCCAGGCCACTGCTATTACAACAAACATTAGTCCGAAGTATATGTAAAGTATAATCTATAAGTTGTATATATATATATCTGGTATAAATATACATTTACTTTCATTATCTTGTTGTAACCATGGCCTTTTTGATGGATCACCATAGTCTATATATTATCTTGTAGAAATTATTTATGTTCACGTATTTAATTATAATAAAAAACGTGTATTTGACAGGTCCCAATACTTAATCCCTTTCCTATACTATTGCTAATGGTATGCGATCATACGATTTCGATACATTTACTATGATCCACTGACTTGAAGAAGGATCTTTATTCATAGGATTTATAATGTCTTCCAAATTAAGACAGATCTTGTTTTTTATTGCATTTCTTGTGTCTGGTCTTCTTTCTGGAGTTGGATCGAATAATGTTGACGGGGAAGCAGCCTCTGAACCAGGTAAATACATATTGTAAATGTACTCCGGTTTATCTTAACTGCTAACTTTTACTCATTTATTTGTTTCATTATTTGTTTCTATTTATGTTGTTCACTGCTTTAAAGCAAGTTCTATATATTAGTTTATATTATATATTTAGTAATTGGGTACATGACTCAAAAATGAGCAGATAATGATCATAATGACATATAAACAAGGTACGTTTCGTCAAAGGTTTATTCGTCAACGGATTGTTCGTCATATTCGTTAGGTTTAGGGTTATGGTTAGGTTTATGGTTTGGTTTAGGGTTAGGGTTAATGTTAGGGTTAGAGTTAAGGTTAGGGTTTGGGGTTATAAAAATTGTCCATTATAAGAATAATCTTTGACGAACAGTCCGTTGACGAATCGTCCTAGAACCATAAACATGACAATAGATTGCTGAAAAAAACTTGCATAACGAAAGCACATAACATTAACTTTATGAACTTTAGTAGTAACATTGCTGTTAGTAAGTTAATGCGAGTGTAGTTAAATTAATCCTGAGTGTAGTTAAATTAATCCGTTTTTATATGTACCTACAACAATGAATTCCATGACTAATACCTTAAACGAAATACTGTAACTTAAAAATATATCTAGAATATTTCTCTTTTTTTTTCTTACAGTTTCGAGCCCAAGGACGGGGTATGCTTGTGAGGGGAGCACTTTGACGATACAGTGCCCCCCCGCATTACAAATACGGATAATTAGGGCGAATTACGGACGTTTTAGTTTGGGGATATGTAACGAGGGGAGACAGACGGAGCAGTGGGACCTGCAGTGTATGTCTACCAGGTCTCTCAGAATCGTCTCCGATATGTAAGTTCATCTCTTTCTTTTTTTATGAATAAATTATTAATGAAAATAAGAAGATATGATACAATATGTAACAAACAAAACTGCCATAAAGATGCAGAAGACAGTAAAAGTTGTTTTTCGATTTACTCTTTCAATTTTGTTTTCTAATTCTAATTCTATTACTAATTCTATTATAATAATAATTCTAATAATACTATTAGTAATAATAATAGTATTATTATTTAAGTTTAACGTCAAGATTATGCGAATTATATAAATGGATGGTGTCACAGACTTGGTTATCGATTTAAGCATTTATTAAAGAGTGCAACAAGATAGCAAAATTGCAAGCATTCACTTGAATCGAACCCGGGTCGTGTATAAGTCTGATGCTCTTTTACTTCACTAATGAAATTTAGCATTTTGGTTAGAGACTTTAACCATGAAGAAAGATATGTAATTGTAGAATATTTTTAGCTGATATTGTGTTATAGATGGTTTATCAATAGAGAAATGACAAGATAATAAATATATAGATGATCTAAGAAGTTGTTATCATTATATACTTGAATATATTTGGTCAACTGTGTTGTGAGATTGTATTATATGAAGAAATCTGTTTAAGATTTTTTGTTTTTCAGCCAGAATAATGATATAATTATACTTTTATATCATCAAATATCAGCATTTATCTACCTAGCTATATCTAGAAAAACAAATGAAATCTTTAGATCTAAAAGTCACAAAAGATAATCATTTCAGTTGTAACTTGATAATGGCACACGATTGTCTATGCTGAATGTTTTCATAATATCTATTATAGACTGATTGCATTTTTGTTAAGACAAATTACAGTGGATATATAGCAGAGAACAGAGAATGCAAGGTTCAAAAGTATTTATTATGCATTTGTTGCTGTTAAATGTTCATTAATTATCAGTCAACCAATGATCATTCAATCTATCAGTCAATGATCAGTCAACTAATCAGTTAATAATCAGTCAATCAATTAGACAACAATCAGTCAATAGGTTAGTCAACAATCGATCAATCAATTAGTCAACGAACAGTTAATCAATCAGTCAATAATTATGACCAGTCAATTAATCAGTCAATAATCATTCAATCAATTATCTCTTATATAGAATTCAATAATAATCTGTTATTATTTGAAATCCTTCTTGATAATTGAGGTAGTGACAAAATTGAAAGCGGCTTGTTTTGAAACAGAATCACTGGCTGTTAAAAAAGACTGGCTGCTCGCTACCTGTGTTTAGATTTTTAAGGATCATGCAGTAAAGGCCTGTTTTGAGTGTCTGTTTTTATATGTACCTACAACAGTATAGAGCCTGTTTTGACAAGAGATCAGAATCTATATATTATACTATTATATATACTACATATTAGTATACTGTAGTACGCGTGCTATACTTCGCCAGCTTGCAGTAACAATGGAATTTATTGTATTTTCATGAACTGTGATTTTATGAACAGTTTTATATATACTGTAAAAACATTGACAAATGACACAGTAAAATATACAGTAGAATATTGATAAAATTAAATTCTAGGTATTATATAAACATACATGTGGGCTTAGGTTTATAAGTCAATAAACTTAATATTTTAGTACTAGTAGTATTTAGTTATACTAGTAGTACTTACTAGTAATATTTAGTATCTTAATACTTAGTATTTTTAGTATTTTAAATATTTCTGTTTCATATTGTTAGTCATTCACCAATTTAAGTAACAGGAAAAATCTAAATTATTTATATTTTCTTCTCTCTATGACATGAAGTTGCAATCACTAATTAAGACTTAATTTAAAAAAAATTATTTCACAACTTTTTACTTTATTTTTATCCTCACTCAATTCAGTAATTTTTATTTGGAGAATATTTTCATGTTTTTATGTAGAGTTTTAATGTAGACATTAACTGTTAAATCTTATATGTTTAGTATATATGTCGTCTCTATTTACTATTAGTTATAACTTTCGTATACTTATTTACTTTTATTTATTTTATGTATTTATTTATATACTTTATTATTCTATGTATATGTTTTAGTTATTACTGATTATTTTCATTGCTGTTTTAATATCTTTTCTCAAATAACAGATTTTAATTTTTGACTCATTTTCACAGTGGTTTTCTTTTGGTAGTTTTCATGATAATTCTTCACTGGTGACAGTTTATTTCATGATTGCGTTATCTTTAAATTGAATTTAGTTTCATATTCTCTTCACTTAATTTTATACTATTTACATTGATTTATATTTTATTATATTTGTATATATATTTTTTAGTTTGAAATAGATTTCAGATTTCTACATCTTTCTGTTGTATCATTTTTAATTCTTTTATTTTCGCTGGCAAACATAACTTTTATTTGTTTCATTTTTCAATTTCATAATTTTTAAATGTTTTATTGTTTACTGTCTTGTTCCTTGTTCTTTTTTAGCAATTTTTAAAGGTTTAACTAATTTATCTATAAATGTATCTTTGGCCATAACTTTTACATTACAACAGATTTTCTTTTTAATACAATTCCACATTTGGTTTTCACCTTGTATATTTCACTTTTCATTCTAATATTCATGTTTTTCATATTTCACGTCTTCATGATATATTTCGGTTCTAGGTCTTTTCGTCAAAGGACGATTCGTCAACGGACTGTGCATCAAAAGCTATTCTTATAACGGATGATTCTTATAACCCCTTACCCTACTCTTTACCCTAACTTTAACCATAAACCTAACCCTAAACCTAACCGTAACGAATATCCTTGACGAACAGTCCGTTGACGAATTGTCCTTTGTCGAAACGTCCGCATACCTATATTTCAACCCTGTATGTGAATATTTTGCAAACTATTTCGATTTGTTCGGGTATTTTGGTGTCGTTTAAAGCATTATTTCTCACACCATTAGGTGTTCAAATAAGACTTGGTGTAGCGTTGCTGCAGCCAATACCTTGTTCGGTGATACTTGCACCACCACTGCTAAATACCTCGAGATAGAATACGAATGCGGGAGACGAGGAGGTGAGGGATGTATTTGAGAATGTATTTGAGAATGTATTTGGTGCTTGAGGTTCCTTAGGTTCTATTAATACTAACAATTTACTAACAAATTGCGAATAAGTATAATATACAGTTTAATTAATCCTCAATTTGATGGGTTGTTTTATGCATGTAATCACACATGTGAATAGCCCTCAGATGGGGTTTGTAAAATTTTATATAACCCGCGGGGTATATAAAAACACTGTGCAAAAAATACTCTACTGACAAGTTACTAATGAGTATAATAATGATATTTAATTAAAACTCAACGGATCCCCTTTTCTTATTGAAATCTGCATAAGGGTAATAACAGAATGGATCGAAATATTCCAGCAGCTGTAAAAATTATTGAATGAAATTAAAAGTGAGTGAAATTTTTTATTAGATGGCATTTTATATTTTGTTATGATGCATGAGTTTGATCACAGTGTATCTATTGACTCGGTTTCTTTATATGATTTTCACTCTTTTTTCTAAATATTTTGACTAAATTATCAATTGACTCTACTATCAATTGTCTTTGTTATCAATTGTGTATGCTATCAATTGTCTACGCTATCAATTGTCTCTGGTATTAATTGTCTCTGCTTTCAATTGTCTCTTGTATTAATTGTCTCTGTTGACTCTGAAATCAGTTGACTTAATTTTACTCTTATTTTTTCAATGCGTGCTGGTGTGGTATATACAATAGTTGCATGTTAGTTGCATGGTATGTATATAGGACATGCGTACAATGGATATAGTAGTGTTACATTCATTATAATACTAATCTTATTCTCTCTACTTTTCATCTATTTGACTTGATATTAATTTATGTTATATTTATATTTTATATTTTTATTATTTTTAATATGATATTTTTATTTGGTCCTGTATTCTAAATTTAGCTACGTTCCTCATTTTCTCACATTTTGTTATTGTTTACGTACTGTTAGCATTTTCCATATTTATTCCTTAATGCTATGTTCTACTAACTATCTTCCAAACTTTAGAATACTTTAAATTATTATTACTGTTAAAATTGTATTTACTAACATTGCATTGAGATATACACGATATTTTCATGCATATACCCCGAAGTGCCTTTAAGGGGTATTGTGTAAATAAAATCTTGTATAGCCCGCGGGTTATATTCGTGAAAATATCGTATTTGCATATTTTCTGTTTTGCTTCTCTCTGATTTCCAAACCTACCACACTCAATGATGATGATGATGATGTTCATGATGATGATGACGATGATGATGATGATGATGATGATTAAACGCGATCAGGTGCGATAACAAGTTGCTGGAGTCATGTGACATTCTGGCAACCAATAGGATGTTTGGTGACCCGTGTAATCTAACCCCTAAATACCTGGAAGTGCAGTATCGCTGTGAAGTTGGTAAGAGACTGGGGATGATTGAAAGAGATTTTAAATTTAGTTTATAAGTTCATTTTAAGTTCATTTATTTTTAAGTTAGTTTTGGCTGATTTTAAGTTCAGTTTAGGCTAATTTTAAGTTCAATTTGGGATAATTTTAAGTTAGTTTTAGCTAATTTTAAGTTAAGATTAAGCAGATTAACGTTTAGTTTTAACAAATTTCAATTTTTATTAAACTTGATTTTGTGCTGATGTGACGTACAAATAAACAAATACTTGTTTGCACTTTGTGTTATTTATTGCATGTTATTGAGTTGGCTGCATTCTATTAATTAACCAATAGATAGCTTAATTAACAGTTACGAATATTTTTTCTCAATTGCTGTAATTGATTTGCAGTGGTGATAGATTGTAATTGATTTGTAGTGATTGATTGATTGTATTTGATTTGCAGTGGTTGATTGTGATTGATTTGTAATACTAGAGTTAAGAACTATTATTGTTTATGGTCTTAGTTCAATGATATCATTACATCTTTTAATGTTTATTATTAAATATACAATTTAAAGCTAGAAAGTTGTGAAAGTTATTATTATTATTATTATTATTATTATTTGAAGTAAGAACTTGAAACTAGACTCATTTTAATATTTATCTAATAGTTATAGTTTTACTTCTTGTTAGAATCATCTAAATTAAATTTGAATCTATTAGAATTAGTATCCTTCTTCCAAGCATTCATTTTATGTTGATTGTGTACCAAGTCTCCAAAAGTTCAAATTATTGTTTTATTCTTTGTTTTTACTTTTTGATGTACCCTGCTTCCGAGCCTACTGTTTATTATCTTTTCTCAGCTTCCCCCCCATAATGTACCCTTCTCCCGAGCCTACTGTTCGTAACTGACATTTCTCCGATTCTAGTCCCCAATTCTCAATACTTATCTAGCTCCCTGCACCCTTTAGTAAGACTCCTAATTCAACAATTATCAACAATTAACAACAATTCAAATAATTATCTACAATTACACAATTTGAGCCCCCCCCCAACCAAAATTTGTTTTAGTGACAAGAAACACGGACACTTCCTCCGTAGTTGCTCCCGAATCCATTCTTCGTACTGACCCCCCAACCCCCACCCAGCACGCTCCCAGCCTGTCATCCCCCGGGGGCGACAACCCCCATATATCCAGCCCCTACAGGCCCCCCATGAAGCCCACGATGCCCCCTGGTGGCAGTTCGACGAGGGGGGAGCTGTACTGCGAGACGGTGCACGCTAGGAATGTCTCTTGGCCGAGGACTGAGGCCGGGGGGGTGGCCATTACCGAGTGTCCTAATAACAGGAAAGGTTAGTTGGAGAGTTTAGTGATTTAAGGATTTTTCAAATTGTGTTTTTACATTTTTGTTAGTTGTATGTTTAGTTTTTTGTTTTGTGGTTTTTGATTTATTTTAAAGAAGTCACATTGGAGGTTTAGTAGCGAAAATAGTGAAAATACCCGTCAAATTTTACCGGATAAATCGGATCGAACTGCTATTTTTTAGGATTAGGGTTGGAGTTAAGGTTAGGCTTCAGTTTAGGATTGAAATTTAACGTGGCTGTTAGTTATTAGGATTAGGTTTGGAATTAGGGTTAGGCTTAAAGTTAGGATTGAAATTAGCCCTGACTGTTAGTTTTTATGGTTATGGTTGGAGTTAGGGTTAGGCTTTGATTTATGATTGAAGTGAGGTTAGGATTAGATTTTGAGTTAATTTTACGATTGGTTTGAGCTATCGTTGCTAAATGAATAATTGATGGGGCAATGTATTTGGCTTTGATTTGTTGGGGTAATGTATTTGGCTTTGATTTGTTGGGGTGATATATTTGGCTTTGATTTGTTGGGCTAATGTATTTGGCTTTGATTTGTTGGGTAATATATTTGGCTTTGATTTGTTGGGGTGATGTATTTGGCTTTGATTTGTTGGATAATATATTGGCTTTGGTTTGTTGGGGTGATGTATTTGGCTTCGATTTGTTGGGTAATATATTTGGCTTTGATTTGTTGGGATGATGTATTTGGCATTGATTTGTTGGGGTAATGTATTTGGCTTTGATTTGTTGAGGTAATGTGTTTGGGGTCGATTTAGCAGGGTACAGTCAAAACGTATTAAAATATTTTCTAGTACTATGTACTCTGTATATAAACAGTATTGTGATGTATTCTATGGTTCTAGGACGATTCGCCAAAGGACGATTCGTCAACGGACTGTTCGTCAAGGACTCTTCTGTTAACGGACGATAATTATAACCCCTAACCATAACTTGAACCCTAACTTTAACCCTAACACTAAACCTAACCAAAAAGCTAACGCTAAATCAAACGAAGATTTTTGACGAACAGTCCATTGATGAATCGTCCTTTGACGAATCGTCCGCATACCGTATACTACAGTTATATATATGCACTATATAAAATTCAGCAAACCTTCAAAGACTACAGAGTTGTTTATCTTTATTTTATTCTTGTTGAAAGGCAAAAAACATTCCACAAAACTTTTATCTATTAAAATAATCAATTTCTGCCGGTCGTAGCCTGGTTTGCGTTGAATGAAGGCCACGCGAGCTGATAGTTTTGGGCTGGTGTTATATAATACAGTGCTTCGATTAGACGGTTGAGTGTTTATTTCATTGGGAAAGTTGGTTATTTGTGTGCAGCAACCTTGTTGGTAATTGAAACCAACTGAATGTTGGCTTCAACCAGATGTTTGCATCTTACTGTGTGAATATATCTGTAAGTGTGTGTATATGTATACCGGTATGTATATGCATATGTGTGCGTGTAGGTGTATATGCGTGTGAGTGTGTGTTGCTATCCTTGCGTATTATACTATATGCACTTGGCTGTGTTTACAATTCTAGTATATGCTATCATGTAAACATATGTAAACTCATAGACCACTGTTGTTGTTGTTTAGTGCACATAATTATAACTAGTTATAAGTCTAAATAAAACATTGATTCCAGTATGCTTTTCTCATGTCCAGCTCTCTGTCTGTCTGTCTATCTCTCTGTATATTTATATATCTATCTATCTATCTTTCTGTATGTCTTTGTCTTTTTATTTATCTGTCTGCCTGTCTTTCTTTCTATCTGTCTATATCTCCATGTGCCACTGTCTGTCTCTCTATGTCTCTGCCTCTATATCTCTAACACTGGCTATATGGTAAAGAGTTCTATGCTATTTACTTGGATATAATTCAAAAGGAACTCTGATAACCTTCATCTAATGACACTAGACTCAAAGAATACAATCACACATCAACGCTAACCAGGATATAATCTCAGTCTTTAATTGGCTCTATTAAACTTGTACTAATTAATTTTTATAATTCTCATCTAACAGATTATTACTTTACACTAGTCCATAATTAGAGACCTCACAGAGTCTATTAGATATTATTGCCAAAAATGTGTGCGTTTATCTCTGTATATATCTATCTATGTTTCTTTGTCTCTCTGATTGTATCTCTGTCATTCTCCTGCTCTATTTACTAATTAATTAATAATGTAATTAATTACTTATTTAATAAGTAAAATATAAGCATTAATAATATTATATAGAGTAGACAAAATGTCCCTAGATCAAATATTGGTAGACACGTGTCGTAGACCAAAAGTCTCTTGTCGAATTGTCTCGAACCCAGTACACATCTATTAAGCTATGGCCATTATTTTCTACAATATTGAAATCTTCCCAAACATTTTCTTTATAAAGATACAGTAATTAAGCTCTGACATTTCAAATAATGACTAATGATTTGATTTCAAAATTTCATTGAAATTTGATACAGTAATGATGGATAGACCGACACTTGTTGATGCCCTTAATTAGCTGATGTATAGGCAATGCTACTGTTTTGACATTAGCAAGAATGCGGTCTTTGTGCTGCAGAAGTAATGTAATATGATGTTTTGACTTTACTAAAATCAGGGTTAGGATTGGGGCTTAGTGTTAGTGATTGAAAGAGCTTCATTTAAATCCATGGGATAATAATTTAATTAGTTGTGTAATGCCTTAGTTACATTATGAGATTTCTTAAATGAATGGTTGATGAATAAGATTAATCTTATTAATGATTGATGAATTAAGATTAATGTACAATGATTCATACAAGAACATTTTTATTTGAATTAATTGACATTAATAATCTGTAATGAGCAACAGAACTGTTAATCAGAATATGCATTTTTTGTAATTAATCTTATTCGATCATTTTTCTGAAAAAATGCCTATGCCTTTCGATGAATATGCGGAAGTTCCGGATGCGGATTCCGCATATTCAGATGCATATTCAGATGCATATAAGATGCGGATTCCGCAGTGTATATGCGGAAGGTAAATTAATTAGCTTTAGATTTTAAAATCCTAGCCAATGACTGTTGTGTTGAAAAAAGCAAACATCTAGGGCAGCTATGTTTTTTTCATGATGCTGTTTATAATCAAATCACATGATTCAAAGTACATTAAAAATTAAAGAAAATCGAACAATTGTATTATAATAACATCATTCTTAAAATATATCAAACAATATAAATAGGTGGCTTATTGGATGACTTAATATTTCAATATTAATAATTTAAAAACTGGGTAATGTGTTTAAGGCATAACTAAATATTTATAATGCAGATTTTATATTATACTATTAGGCGATTTAACCTTTACTTAATCCTTCCACTTAATTTATTTTCAAGTTTTATCTAAACCACAAATCCCAACCACATGTTTTACCATTAAAAGATCACCAGTCGCGTCCACACATTGTATTATTTAATTTGCACTTCTACGCGCACACAATAGTCTGTATAGATTCACCTCGTGACCTGGACAGCGTGAGGCCAGTGATAATGTGTAGTTGTGGTAGGACAGTGACATTGCCCGCGGCTATTTGACTCCATGCTATGAGCATTGTTGATTTAAATGAGAACAGGTCATCTGGTTATCTAATTATTGCATATCTGTTTCTAGTAGATGAGAAAACTAGAAGATTGACAATACTTTTATAATGGATGATTGAGATGCTGTTTTGTTGTCTCTAGATTATTATCTGAAATATAAACTACATTTTTCATAGTTACAATATAATATGGAACTTTTGGGACAGCTTCCCAAGATACTTTTTAATTGCTAATGTTTTAATGTTTGCCAACCGAATTTTTATTTGCCATACTTGCTCAAACTATTAAGTTTATATATATTAATATTTAAATATCCTTTATTATGTCATTACATTTTATTGATATGATATATAGACTTATACAATGGACAATAATCTAATTCAAAATAACAATACTGTCTTTACTTTCTGTTGTTTTCTTTATTTAGTACTGTATTTAATAATGTGTGCCGTCTTGATAACTATTTAAAGATAAAGGTATAATATAATGACGGAAACTGAAATGTAAGTTACTATTAATATTATATTGTGTTATATTGTTACGTAAAATTAATGTTCTGTTATATTTGCAGTAAGAAAAGCTACATGGCAGTGTGATAGGGACTCGGCTGAATGGATAAAAAGACCAAATCTTACTCAATGTGTTTCTCCATCTGTACTTAGCATTGAGAAATCGGTCTGTACTCTTCTGATTTATTTTTGTAACAAATGTACATCAGAACAAATGTCTATTATTAAATGACTGTATACAATAACTTTCCTATTACTGTATCATATTTATAAGCTGAATGCAATTAATACACTAATTGCATTCAATATGTAAATGTGATAAAGTAATGGGGACAGTGGAATGAAACGATCCATAGTTTGATAGATGGATTGATTAATTTCTTGACAACTCGTCTATAGACTTGTGATCTGTAGACTTGTGATCTAAGACACTGAACATTTAGTCTACCAACATTTGGTGTACCCTAATGGAAACCCTAACGATAATCCTAACCCTAAACCTAGCCCTGCACGTAACCATAACTCTTACATTACAGTAGATCAAATATTAGTAGGCCAAATGTCAGTAGATATAGTATCTTAGACCAAAATCGTAGATCAAAACAGTTGTATTTCAGTTAAAATATTTTTACAAGTTATATCCAAAGTGAAATATTTAGTGTTTATTGACTTTACATTATTTTCATCTCAAACTTTTACCACTCCGCAATACTATTAAAATGTTGTCAAATGCCATTGTTTTCAGTAAAACTGTGATCATGGAAGTTTTTTATACTCTATACTAATCATAATGCTTGCACTTGATTGCATAATTTGCTGATCTAATGTGATTGCAATAATTATTATAAACTGTGATCAACATCGCAATATCCGGCTTGCTTAATCTTCCTAGTGTAATTGTATATCAAGTACACTCAATATTTGACTTTACATATTTAAATGTAACAACAATTAGAAATTATTTTAATGTAACCATTTAGTTAACTATATAATTATAATAGTTAGTCATTGGAGATATACTTAACTAGTTTTTTTTAGAACAATTTCATAAGTTTGCAATATACATGGTGCGCCAAAAGAAATAAACCCCTAGTGACTTTGCGATAACTAAGCCAAAAATTAATATTTTTTCTCAAAATTGACATCTAACTACCAAATTTCACTTTGATATCTCAATTCGTTCAAAGGTTATGAACTTTCTACGAAAAAAGTTCAAATTTCAATTAAACCAAACTCCATATTAGAGCAGTCTCGTCATTTTGTGATTTTTTGTCAAATAATTTGCTGATTTTTTTTGTAAAACTGGTTATTTTATGAGCAGAGTGTCTGTAGATAAAGTTGATAACAAAAATAGCCCTTCTCTGTTCTTATCTGAGCCTACAAACTCTTTCTTGTTGACGATACGGATGTGTTCATGAAGTTTTGTGCCAAATCAGTGCAAATATGTTGCTCATCAGTTTTCATTCTGTAGTGACTATTAACTATGATGTAAGCTCATAATTTTTTGCAGGGATTGCCTCATGGTCCTGAGAGTCCCAATGGTTAATGCTGAACAAATATTTCAGGAGTATTTACCTCTTTTGATGAGGCAATTGCTAAACTTTGACATTCTTCAAAATACTGGCTTGGTTAAATTGAAATTTAAAGTTTTTTTGTAGAACCTCATAGCTTTTGAACGAATTGAGATATCAATGTGAAATTTGGTAGTTAGATGTCAAATTTCCTCCTCTACAAACTGACTATATTGAGAGAAAAAATATTTATTTTTGGCTTAGTTAGCGCAAAGTCGCCAGAGGTTTATTTATTTTTGGCGCACCCTGTATACGCAGTATAAAAGAATTAAATGGTCTGGTGTGTTATAAAATATCTTTAACAATTTTAATTTGAACAAAGTTAAGCTGGTTATGATATGATGTTAAACAGTTATGAATTTAAAATTAAAGGTTATATGAAATATAATCTAGTAGTAATTTAAAATATCCACTTTAATTGCAATTTTTTGAAATGAGAAAGATAACTTCCTTTTTTCCAAAGTAAAACTTCTGGAAATGAATTTTTTTAATTGATTTATTATAAGATATGCAATTACAATTAAAATTGTAATGAATTACACCGAAGTAATGCTCACCGTTAAACCTACACATTATTTTACATAACAAAACTAACTAACTTTAAAGCAGCGGTTCCCAACCTGGAAGTGGGTCGCCTGAGACCTTCTCAGAATTACTGTTTTAAATAAAAAACGATTTTAAAACAAAAAACGTGGTTTTGTGCATTGTACGTGCAATGTGCATTGCACAATATGTAAAGTTAAACATTTTATTCATTTGCAAATTCGTTTTTAAAAATATTGAACAAAAATACAACAAATTGTTGTGTTGGGGTCGCCACAATTTTAAAATTTTATCGTTGGGGTCGCCACAACTTGGCAAATGCTATCAAGGGGTCACAGCATCAGAAAGGTTGGGAACCGCTGCTTTAAAGTCTAACAGCGCACTCTATATGACTTATTATTTGGCAAATTAATAACAATCAAAAATTCACAATCCACATGACTATTATTATTATAATCATATATTTTAAAAGGATATATATAAAACTGCATGTACAATCAAAAATATACACGCATTGCGATGCGTTGAATCAGTTGGGTGTTATAGGATATTGTTGTTCAAACAAAACATAATCCCAGTCAATTATTGTAGCCTTGCTATTAAAACAGTATTTTGTAGAGTTATTGATAATACACGAGCAAGGTCAGAGATGAATGTTGTTATTACTTACATCTGATTATCTATGCTTTCAGTGTTCGCTTATTTACTGCAGCTGTTGTTTTTGTTGATAACCTCTATCGTGATATCATTCTATCATGATATTATTGATGATAATCTCAATAATAATATCATTCCATCATGTTATTATTGATGATAACCTCAATAATAATATAATTCTATCATGATATTATTACTTCATGATATTATTGTTGATATCCTCAGTAATAATATCATTCTATCATGACATTTTTGTTGATAGCCTGTATGATAATATCATTCTATCGTGATATTATTGTTGATAACCTCAATAATATCATGATAGAATTTACGGTTGCTGAAAGTGTACACTCAGAATTCAGTTATTTATTTGCCATCATGTTTATTGGGTTGATCTATGTTTGAAGGCTTAGTACTGGATTTCCTTAGTACTTATTTTGCTACGCTTTCAAACTTGTAGTAAATTTTTTGCATCATGGAATTTGTGAGCATGGGAAATGTACAGTACATTTGAAATGCACTATAGGATACATACGACAAATGTCAAAAGTTTTTGCAGATATCAAAATCTTCATTTTTATAGTTATTTATATTTGTATGGTTTCATTACGGACAAACAGAATTTGATGTTATGAAGTACATGATGATATCTATATATATTTCTTAAGAAATTTTATTTTAGGGACAAAAATAATTTTTGTATACAATCTTGTTCCATCATTAAAATTCAGAGCACCTAATTTACAAAAATACATTTCAGAAATTTCTTACTATTCTCTTCTTATTTATTCTATTTGTATTTATCTCTCCACATGTATTTATGCTTAATAAATATAGATTTTATATATATTTATATTTTATAATGAATTTCTTACATTTTTTGCGTTTATTTCCTTACAGCTCCAGGCCAGTACAGACAGTTTTACCCCGGGCCTTCTTGAGCACGTGGCAGTTGACATTGTGGCCGCGTCTGACCCTGGTGAGGTCATCTACGGGGGTGACCTGACCCATATAACCGCAGCCATGGAAGAGGCTGTGCATCAGATACAGACGCATGTGCACGAAGTACCGGCGCAAACTGCCGGTCAACTGCTGCGCAAAGTTAATGATGTAAGATTGGAAACTTTTTAAAATCTTGCGTAAAATAGGAATGATAAAGTTTGCGTTATTTTCATTTGGTGGCCTGTCAGTGGCTACTCTGCAGTGTTGGTGTATTCCTTTGTTTTCAATGGTAATGTATTCAATTGGGCATTTTTATTCACGGTTTAGCTGTAAAGTATGCCTCTTTTGGCTGATTGATAGTGGAGGTGATATATATCTCTTCATTTATAAAAATGCTCTATATTTTTATTTAATTTTCCAAACCAAATGGCAGTTATAAATCATATAATAATAAACTCTAACTAAGCGGAAGGCACAAAAAATAGCCAAAAACCTGATTATTAAAAGCCTAAATATACGTATATACTACGTATATACTATATATACTATATATACGTAGTATATATGTATATATATATTATATTACGTAATGTATATATAGTACGTATATAATATATGTATATTGTATGTCAATATACATATATAGTATGTATATAATATCTCAAGTATATAGTAAGTAAATATATATAAATATACTTATAAAGTCCCAAACATACTTATATAAAGATGAATTAGTTATAATTGAACTATTATAATTATAATTATAATAAAATTTAATTAAATTAAAATTATAATTATAATTAAAATTTAATATAATTATAATTAAAATAATGTTATAATTAAAACTGAAGATGAAAACTGGGATGATTGTAATTATGCAGGCCATCCTGACTACCAGTAGTAACCTATTGGATAAGAAACATTCCGCCTCATGGATGGACTTACCCCAGGCTACACAGGCTGAAACTGCCACTAGACTGATCGACACTGTTGAGACGAGCGCTTTTCAAGTTGCAAGAAATTACCGCGAGCCTACCATTGTCATTAACATTACCGTTAATATTGGTACGTTATAAATATCTTGTTTGTTATGATTTATAGCTAGAAAAGCATTATATGAAAATAGTTGTACAGTTGACAGTTGTAGCGCAAAAGAACAAAAACTAAATTCAGAGAAATTAGAGATTAAGATAAGAATAAATTAACTTTAAAAAGAATTTCACAATTATTTAATCGTGATCCTCAAATCGCCCCTGACAAACTGGCTTCAATTGTTAGTTTTTATGGTTAGGGTTGGCTTTAGGGTTAGGTTTAGGATTGAAAATTGTGTTTGGATTAGATTTCAGATTAAGTTTGACGCCGGTTTGAGTTATATTTACTAAATAAAGTGTCGATTTTTTGGGTTACTGTATTAGGGGTCATTTTTTAACATACCATGTTAATTGTATGTTAAAAAATATGACTTGTTGTTTACAGTTGTAGAGGTTCGAGTTATAGACATCAGGCCGTCTGTCACTGTCTCTGACGCTAAATTTACGCCAAAGTTTAGCAAGGGTCGCGTTGAGAATATTTACACTCAGCACGATATGCATGAGATAGAGTTAGACGATGTGGGGCACGCAGTGGAGGATGCCACTTGGGCGCAGTGCGGGGACTCTATCACTCTGACTGGGAACACTATTAAACAGCTGGGCATGAATGGTACGCTGATATTTCTTTGTATTTCTAACAACAATCTTACTACATTGAACTATTTTTTTTTCTGTTTCGATACAGTAATCATTTGATAAAGTAATTTGTTTGAAACATATTGGTATTCATTATAACTCCTTGAGTTTCTGTTGCTTTTATGATTAACTTTTTGCTTTTAATTGATACTTTTTTAAAATTAATTTCGATATGAAATAATTCTTATATGGCTATGATTATTGTGTTTTAAATTAATTGTGAGTTTAAATCTAGTTATAAATTAGTACATTTAGAATTTGCCTAAGTATTTTCTATGGTAATAAAATAATTTTGATAAATTTAAACTGTTTGAGAAGTTTGACGTCTAGATTATGCTTTTGAAAACAATATAACTGATAATTTAAACGTCTCCCTATAGGATGCAACGAGTCGCATTAACTGAATGCTCTCGAGGGGGACTCTAACCATGAAACTATTGGTTTTGAGTCCTGCGCACTTACCACTAGGCCGAAGATTTTCTTATTAAAGTAACCTTCATTCTGATTGGTAATACTAAGTATGATGCAATAAACTAAAGTATTCGCTTGATTTTTAATCTCAAAATTTGATGAAATAACGTTCTGTGTTTACAGGCGGTGATCTTGTAAAGGTAGTCTTTGCCACATACGACAACCTAGACCAGTGGCTCTCACCGCGTTACCTCGACGCGGGATACGGTAGCGACGGCGTACCAGAATTACGAGTCAAGCATCGCAACCCAATCAACAAGCAACTGGACTACGTCGAACAGAAAAGTAGGGACACGGAGACTGTGTTCCTCCCGACGGATGCTGGAGAGCCAGGGTTCAATGATGCGGGGCTGGATGAGGAGGAGGAAGAATTAAAGGACAAGATTGTGGCGACGAGGATTATATCGGCAGCGGTGAATGAGAGGGACGAGAATGAGGAGTCGGTGAAACTAGAGGAGCCGATAATTTACACTTTGGAGCATATTACGGTAGGTATTTATTAAATGAACATTTGCGGGTGGATTATTTAGAGTTGTTTAGTTCTGGATCAATTAAGACACTGTACAAAGATATAACTATTAAATGTATATAATTTCTCTCTTCTTTATGAGATTTTAAGTTTAAAATCTAACTATTATTCTACTTTAGCGGTCGATTTTTAACAGAAGGTCTGTGACTAGTGTAATCAGTTTAAAGCGATTTTGTTTCTGTTACAGACTGAAGAAATCTACAATCCTTCTTGTTCATTTTGGGAATATTCAGAAAAGTAAGTGAACCTACTTCATTTTATTTTGATTCTATAAGCTACAAGAGGATATATATGCATCAGTAATAGAAATGAAGTAATTTTGATAGAAATCCAATAATGAGATGAATAGTATTACCAATGCATTCAATCAATGTGTGTTGCTTCATGAGTTCTGAGAAAAGTTATTCTGAGACTAGTTAAAATCAAAGGTTTATTCATCAGTTGAATTCTATATACTTTGTACTTTAGTATTCTTATTGCATTGTGCTTTATATTTTATTTTACTTTTGATTTGATTACTTTTGGGTTGATTGTGTTTTTAATCATTGTTTGCATCGTCAGATCTATGCATTAAATGTTGTATTGATACACTATTAAATAAATCAATCAATTAAGAATGATTCAAAGTTTCACGTGTAACAGATCATTATTCTATTCATTATTACATTATTATTATATTTCTTGATAGTACTCCTTATGAAAGCAGTAATAGAGTTCTGGAACCCGATTCACGAAGCCAACTTGTGAAATTTTTTGACTTTTCATGAGAACTTAGGAAAGTCCGAGTTGCAATCTACAAAAATTCTCAAGTCTAAGATAAAACAAAACTGAAGAAAAACTTAAGATTTCTTCGAGAATTTATTTATACATTGTACGTGAATTGATTTAGGGATAAGATAAATTTTGACTTAGGAAATGCTCTCTTCTCTTGCTAAAGAAATATTACAAAAAAATCTGATTGTTTGTTTATGAAAACAGAACGATGAACGGAAGATGGAGAACGGTTGGTTGTAAACTGTTGAGTACAAACCAGACGCATACCTCATGTGCTTGTGAACATCTGACAAACTTTGCTGTACTGATGTCTGTCAGTGGACACAAGGTTTGTTTGTTGTTTGAAACTAACCAGTTTTGGCTTACAAGAAAAGATAATGTGATAAAATTACATTATTTTAAGTTTATGTAATTTGCTACTGTAGGAACCTTACAATTTAATTAATGCAATATTTGTGTCGAGGGTGGTAAATTCAGGGTGTGTTTAATTTGTACCAGTAGTTGAATCTAGGAAATAGAATAACTTGACAAAGGGAAAAATTGCTTGTTAAAGATGTGACTGATAGTATATTTGACATTTGACTATTAACTCTGTTAGCGTAAATATTAAATCACATAGTGTCCTCTTTAATTAGTTATCAATCAATCAAAATCTTTTATTTGTCATAAAATGTAAAAGCAAGTGTATACAAGTAGTTGTGCTTTGTGATGACAGTATGAATTTATGAAGCACAAATTGAATCACGTTTCCAAGTTCAATGTAACTTGGTTTTATTATTATAATAAAACAGATTTGATTTGAGTGAAATAAGAAGACATAATAAATATTAAGTCTTAGCTTTATATTTTCAGTCATTCACAATGCGCCTGGTTACATTTGGTTTATATCTTTCATTCATTCACTGAGCACTTAACAAATATGTGTTTTGTGGCCTGGGTAATGTATCTAGGACAGTCAATTTAAGTCCAATGTTTTAATCCTGAGTCACAGTCAATTTTTTTTGTTGACAGCTGTCAGATAAGCATGAGTTTGCTCTGGCTCTTATCACTTACTTTGGATGCATTCTCAGCATCATCTGTTTACTGGCTGCCTTCATTACTTTCCAATACTTCAAGTAAGAAAAAGTGAAAAACTGTTATCTTGACTTAAATTAATTAAATTGTTACAGGCAAAAAGACTGAAAAAGCCTTATCTTGATTTAAATTAATTAAATTGCTTACAAGCTAAAACATTTAAATGTAATTTTGCTTCATTATTGTGGAGTGGAGTAATTTTGTTTAGCAGTATAATTATTTGGCTATAACAGTAGAAATTTTATTAAAACTATTAAAACTAATAGTAAATTTACTGCATTTAATTTATTTTTTAGCTCATTTATAGAATAATAGTCATTTTAAATTTATATAGACTTTTAAAAAATCAGACAATGATTTATATTCAATAAAATTATAGATTTTTTTTCTGAGTTTTTTTTTAAACTTGGATCAAGCAGTCAATTTTATTGTTGTTTTCTATTGGTTAAAAAATATTGAAGCAAAAATGTATTATTATCATTATCTTCCAATAGTTAACTTTAAAGTGGACATTTCTATGCTGGATTTATGATTTTCTATTGATCATATGATTTTGACAATTGTAGGAATCTGCAATGTGATCGCAATACAATTCATAAGAATCTCGTCTTTGTTCTATGTCTAGCGGAAATTGTATTCCTTATTGGTATAGCTCAGACCAAATACAAGGTCTGTATTTTGTCTTCTTTAAATTCAGCCAATTTGAATCTGAGTAAAAAGTTTTTGCAGTGTGGGGTGTATTTTAGTCATTATTTGCAATATTACATCTTTCATTAAATTTGCATTGTGTTGAGTTTCTTTTGTCTACTTAACTAGATTATTTAAGATTCCTATAACAAGTTTATATTTCTACTCTTCAATATATGCACTGACTAAGCAATTATAATTTTTTCCTTATTTCGGTGAAATGTTAGAAACATATCAATCCTATTTGAGGAACAGTTTCATATTCTCCTATTAAATCCAGTGTAGACATGAAACGGTTCCTAATATTAGATCAGTAATTTTCTCTCTTTTCAGCATCAAATTTAGATATATCGAATATGATGTTGATATAGTTATGTAAAATAAAGTATTTAAAAATATATGATGAGGATATAGTTAAATTAAATGAAGTATTTAAATATGTATTTAGCATTTCTCGTAGTGTTTAGTATTCTTTCTACATGTTATAAACCTTATTGTGTGGCTCTGATATTTGTAATATCATTGCTGTTGTAGATTTTGTGTTCAGTAATTGCTGGACTGCTACATTATCTTTTCCTGACTGCATTTGCGTGGATGTGCATTGAGGGCGTTCAGCTTTATGTAATGCTGGTGGAAGTATTCGAAGTGGAACGATCAAGAGTTAAATGGTACTACGCTGCAGCTTATGGTAAGTTTAGCATAGTTTCTTTGCTATGTCATTATTGGTTAGCCTATATACAACTTATTATTCTATTTGTGTATAAAGTGATATGTCACTTTATAAATAATAAAATGTATAAAACAATAATTTTAGTATCTTTATTCAATACAGTGTAGAGAAAAAACTAAATTTTCTAGATGGTGCAGAAAGTTAATCAAATATTTACTTCAAGCATTCGTATTATGTACTATCATTGAGAGCCACACTTGTCTTTATTTCGCTTAGACCATTGCTTGCTTTGTTTAAACTACTGCATTTTGTCAATTGATGTAAACAAGCAAAAACATTATATTGTTATTTCAAAAATTGACAAGTTACAGATGTACATAGGATAGAAACATTGGGTAAAAGAGAATAAAACAGATTAAAGACTAGTTTAATCTAGTTTTGCAAGTGAGAAAAATTCAACCAAATATATATTAATTGTTTGAAATAAATGTCATATTAGCATTAGAAATTATTAATGAATTAGATTAGATGTTTGAAAATGTAGGCTGATTGTTTTTTCCTTGTTAGGCTTGCCAGCAGCCGTTGTTTCTATATCAGCTATAGTTGATCACACTGGTTACGGCACTGACAGACAGTAAGCTTGTATTTCATTTGTAATTTTTCAACACTTTTTTCTCACTTCTTCTTTATTTGCTCTTTCAAGATTGCAAAGTAACCTGTAGACTTCTCTACCAGAATTTATCCTTACCATTTACTTATAGTCAATGGAGAAATTTTTCTTTGCGGAAAAACCTTGGTGCTACCAGTTAGTTTTTTATACGTTCTTTTCCCGTCATTTCAAAAGGAAAATTGTATAGTGCACTGGTTAAGCGTCGAGTCTTTTTACGTTCATTATTTGCACATTTCATGAAATGCACGAATAATTGATAAATTTTCTCTCACCGGTCATTATTGATAATTTTCGAAAAATTTATTTTCAATATTTAAACTTTCAGTTGTTGGCTATCGACAAAAAATGGTTTCATTTGGTCTTTTGTTGGACCTGTCTGCGCTATTATATGCGTGAGTATTGATACTGGTATATTGTAACAGTGCAATTGTAATATTGAAATATTTGATGTAATTCACAAGTACAGTTGAGTTATTTAAGTGAGACTCAAATAAACTTTAAAAAGACATGATAACCTAGAAAGGACATCAGGATTATCATGAAAAATAATTCCCTACCTCCCTTCCTCGCAAAAAATAAAATGACATCTCTCAAATGACTGTTAGTAAATTTAGCAATTCTTGTGAATTACGAAAGCTGCTACTTAAGGCAAGTTAAGAAATTCATTGTAACATAGGACTTTTAATAAGCCTTGGATTCTGGGTCCCTATTATTTGATGTTGTGATAACTTGATGCCCCCTTTAGCAAGTTATTTAATTTTTTGAGTACCTCATTGACTTTTGTTTCACGTCGCTTATTTAATCAGAAAATTAAATGAAATTTGTATGATTTAGATTTATTTATTATTTATGTCAAATATTAAATTTAAATATGTAAATTTTGTAAGATTTATCCTTCAGGTAAATCTCATAATGCTGAGCGTAGCTATCTATGTGATGTGTCGCCATGCTAATAACGCAGCCAATCAATGGAAAATGAAACAGAAGGGTCAAGTGGAAAATATCCGGTAATTATAAAACTATAAATTTAAACTTTTTAAAGTTATGATTGAAACGTAAATTTTTTAGTTTGTTTCATTTAAGTTAATTTTTAAATTCAATCGAAGAAGCTCTGCTATTAGTTGCTGTATTAGAAATATCTTTCTAATTTTTTGAGGGAACTAAAATTTAGGCTTAGGTTATAGTTTTCCTTTGTGTTTATTTCATAGGTTTTAAATGAAAGATACTTTGTTATTGGTTCTAACTTTTGTTTTATCTCTAGTTTTTCAGTCTATAGATAAAAGAAGCCTTACTATTGGTTATTATTTTTAGAATTGCGCTTTTTATCTTTTTCTTTACAACAGACTTAAGTTAAAATTAATATTGCTGTTTGTATCTTTATAGATTACTTATAAAAGGAGCTATGATATTGGTTGCATTTGCAATTACATATAAAAGGAGAAATGTTATTGGTTGCATTTGTAGAATATTGATAAATGCAGCTTTTTATTGGTTTCCTTAACATATTATGATTAAACGGATATTTTTATTGGTTATATTACTGACCGTTGACAAAACGTGCTATGCTATTGGTTAGTTTTACAGACTATTGATAAAAGACACTTTGTTATTGGTTACTTTTTACAGATTATGGGTGAAAGGCGCTGTGGTGTTGGTTGTTTTATTGGGCTTGACTTGGATGTTTGGCTTGTTCTATATAAGTGAAGGATCTATATTTATGGCCTATATATTTACTCTGTTAAACTGTCTGCAGGGAGTCTTCATATTCATCTTTCATTGCCTTATGAATGAAAAGGTATGACTACCTTTTTTTGTATTATTTCCATATTTTTTTATTGCAATTCAAAAGTATTTTATGCTTTGAGACAAATACTTTTGGTTTTTTTGATAGTATTTAGTTTAATTTCTTTTTGTTTGCAATTGTTTGTTTATTTTTAACAAACAAACGCGTTTATGTTTGGATTTGTTTGCATTGTTTTTGTATTAGTCTTAATCTGTATGTTGTTATTTAATGCAGCCAGTGCTGCTAATTTACATTATACTGACAAAATCATGATATAATATTGCATTTTGTGTTGATTTGTGAAATTGTTCCTAACTTTGATGTTGATTGTTTTAACCTGAATTCATAGTAAGATGTTTTTGTTAAGTTAATAACTTAATATATATTTGATTAATTCAAATGTTGTATTAATTTACTATTTTAATACTAAATGTGTTAACATTTTACTATTGCTCTATCGAGCCAATCTTTAAATGCATTTTCTTCAAATTGCATTTGTATGCAAATGCATTTTGAAAATGCATGTTGAGTTCAAAGACGTTACTAAAGGGTGCAACAATGTCAAAGTTCAAAGTACAGATTCTCTGGTAGCTTCTTTAGGAAAATTCCAGAAAACAATATTTTGTCATATTTTTCATATTTCACACCAATTAAAAATATGCAATAGTTTTACATAAAGTACTCAAGGTATATACAAAACAAGCGCATTGCTCAACCCAATAACTACTGCATCTGCTCGCCGCAATATCACATGAGCGATAGTTTTGCACTGGGATTGGACTTGGGATTTCACCGCTGTGACGTATGAATTCCTCATAGGTTCAGAAGGAGTATAAGAAATGGGTTCGACACGCATCCTGCATGCCCGATAACGTTCGCGTTAAGTACGGCGGGGCCAAAGCGAACGCTTCCACTACTCCAATTAATTCTACGAGCTCTGGAGTTAACGTAAGTTAACATTGTAACTTCTCTTTTAGACATTTGCTTTTAGACCTAAAATACTTTGAAGTGAAGGTTTTATTTGCGAGAAGAAATTTTTTGAATTTTAGTTAGTGCTACTGGTAGAATTTTTCTTTTTGAAATTTTTAATATGTCGGATAATGCTTGTGTTGTAATGACAGATTCCAGGGAGCCTGTTTAAGAAAAAAAAAAGAACTTGTATTCTGGTTAAAATATGCAAGGCGCACAGGGACATCTATTTGATTGGACAATGACATCATCTGATTATAATAACATAGCTATTTAAATGTAAAAGCATTTCGTGATTTAACACAATTTTTCGAAATCAATACATATCTATATCTGTACATACATATACACTGAATCTGTACATACATATAAACTGTACATATCTATAGATTTTGTATACAGTATATTATCTGTACATATAGATGGAATCTCTATATGTATGTGACAGTGTGTATAAAATTATAAATGCGTATTGATTCTACACATATCTTGGCTTCCTGGAACTGGTCATAAGTGTTCTAAGCTTTATTTTTTATTGGTTGAAATTTTTACCTTATTAGTTGGGAGGTTTGTTTTCATTGTTTTTAATATTAAATGCTTATATAATCTCGTATTTATTTTAGTATTTCATTGGCCTTGGGTTGCATTTGATATTTGTAGAAAGCTTTCTGCTGTTTGAAATTTGTTGTGTTTTTAACGAGTTATTTACTAACGTCTTATTACTGTAGTAATTAATACTAATATTGTAATATTATTAATACTTATATTAATACTAATACTAAAAATGATGATAACAATAATGTGATATTTCATATAATCTGAAGGTTTTTTAAGATCATTGCCAGACGCCAAATGCTAAAAAATCATCAAAAAATCAATTAAAAAAATTTACGACGGTTTAATTTGTGTCAAAAATTGACTTGAAACCAGGGTTTTTAAAACTGAACTTTTTTTAAATCCGAGTAATCACTAAAAATTATGATGCTGTGAATAATATAAAAGTTTCATAGTAACAGTTTTATGAAGACTGGGAAAAAGATTATTTTATCATTCTAAAATATAATTTCTAATCTTTCATATTTTTAATTTTTTATATTTGATTTGTTAGAAAATATTTCGAGAAAAGAAAATTTCAGTTGAGGTAGCGATATAGTTTTTGTCTTATTCTAGAATTTCTTTTGTGTGTTTATACACTGTACCGTATAGATCTATTTATTTTTATATCTACATTTTACTTATTTTGTGATCTTTTTAACTATTTTCTCATATGCAAATACTTCCTCTTTGTTTGATCATTTTTAAGATTTTACAAAATCGAATATTTAAATTAGGTATTGCGATAATTCGATACAGATTTTTGGTCTACGACACTGTGTCTGCCAGCATTTTGCTAGTGGTATTTAATCTACTACCACATTAAGGTTAGGGCTAGGGTTAGTGTTAGATCAAATGTCAGTAGACGAGCTGTCACAAAAGCTGTTAATTTAATTTGAATTTTGAATTCACTTTTTTATTTGAAGACGAAATGGACATTGAAAAAACATTTGCAGATAGTGCAGCTATAATAAATGTTGTTTAAAATTAAATTTGATCACGAATTGCAGAAAAAAGCTACATGCTAAACAAATTTCAATATAATATTTTATTAACTACTATCAATAGTTAACTTCAAAATGTTCTACAGTTACAAAACCCAACAATATGAAAACCTAACATCACGCCATCCAATATCAAATTTACTATTTCTTATTTAAGAAAATAAGAAATAGTAATAAAAGCTTCATTTAGTTAATTTTAGTAGGCTTTAATTTAGTTGTAGTAAACTAGAGGAATAATTCATTATTTAATGAATTGCAGAAGTTTTTCACTGGCGTAATACATTATACCCTAACAGACTATATAAAATATATAGATGTAAACTAATTTAGTTGAATAATAAATTTGGCTGAAATTAATTAATTTATGTTTATTTTATTCTATGATTTCAGTTTCAGTATTTAGTTAGATGTGCAAATTTTAGTTAGATGTGCAAATTGAGACTGATTTGCATTTATGTGTTTATCAATGGAATTTTTGTGTAGAATAAATGCATGTTAGCTATTGTGCACGAGATTTTTTCCCTTTTACAGATAACGTGTTTGATATTGCTATGCATTAGAGTTATTTCACATCGTCTTGTCAGTTATGGTTAAGTTAAGTTTAAGGTTAATTTCTTAAGGTTAAGTTTAACGTCATATAATGATGTCTCAGATAAAGCTGTCAATTAGACGAATGTTAGAGAAATAGTGAGCTTTCCTGGATTCCAACCAGGATTTGTCTCATTTTAGTACAGTGCTAACACCACTTCTCTAACAAGACTTAACAGTTATCATCATTTATAGTCATTGTGATTAAAAATTATCATTATTGTAGTCATTATTGTTATATAGATTATCATCATTTATAATCATTCTTGTTATCAATGTTGTATTGTATTGTGTTGTCTCTGTGTCATACTTAGTTTATTGACACAATATCTGACAATTAGTTTTAACTAAAGATTGTTTAGTTATCTGAACTATTTGCCAAGTGTTCACTTATCTCTTCGACTCTATGCTATGTTCATCCCTGATGAATATTTACTGAATGGTGTTTGTTAGTGTAGGATTCACTCATCACTTTGACTTTGAGTGCAAGATCATACTATTCTTTTCTGATATCAGTGGCCTATATGCAGCTATTTATTTATTGTTTAAAGTAGTGATTTAAAGTGGCTTATAAGCAATTACTCTATGCATATTTTTTTTATAAGTTAAACAGTTAAACTGTATGCAGTTGCTTTTGCATATTTCTGTTGTAAGTTAAACTGCTTGTATGCAGCTATTTTACGCATATGTCGATGTTATTTCAATTGCATATTGTATATTCTTTCTTACCAGTATCTGACTCGTCTACTGAGCAGTAGAAAGAGAAAACGTTCTTCTACCACGTCACTGCCTACGTCATCTAGTCCTGCGCGTAAGTTACTCTCTTACTGTCAGATGTCATTGTGTTACTATATAATTTATACTATGTTGCTGTATTGTATTATATACTACTATGCTGATGTGGTACTATTTAGTAGGTTACTGTACTGCTATATTTTTACATTACTATGTTATGTTACTACATTATGTTACTTTCTTTCTTTCTTATTAAGTTTTTATGTTCCTATGTTATTACACTACTAGTTTTTACTTTGTTAAAAATGAGGAAAAGACGGATAAGAAAAAAGTTTAAAACTGAAGTCATTGGTCGGATATTTGTAGTATAAACAAATCATTAGTATATTCGTAGTTTATTGATGATATAAAATGTACACCATGATGGGTTGCTTGCCTGTACAGTTTGCAACATTAAAATTTCCTACAATCATGCATACACACAGAAAAATTTTCATCTTTATATATTTCAAACAATTTACATCTTTATATATTTTACACAATTTAAATCTTTATTTATTTTAAACAATTTTCATCTTCATATATATATATATATATATATATATGTATCAAACTTGCATCTCTATAGGGACAAATGGCTACAACAAGATGCAACGTAACAGTTTGGGCAGAGACTCCGCCCTCACTGATCGTATCTCCGCCCACACCGACTCGGGCATTGCGTGTACTGACAGTCATATATACAGCGAGCCTACAGAAGATCCTTGCGCCTACCTAGAGCCTGTCAGGATACGCCTGGATCCGGATGAAGAGATGTACATGGAGGGAGGGGATATGTCTGTGATGGAGGGGTCAGTCGCTGATACGGATTACATGGATAATTTTGCTCAGAGGGGGAATGGGCAGAAAGTTGATCAGTTGAGACAGGGCCAGGGGTCGCCGCGGACCCTGAATATTGATAAATATAAGGTAGAATTATGTTTATATAAAATCATAACACAATCTTTAATGACAGTACAAAAATAGTTAGTTTAAATAATTTACAATAAGTAACGTTTTCATATTAATTACTAGGTTTATTCGTCTCGCCAAAAGTAAAAGTTAAAAAGCTTAATTAAAAAACTAATCTAAAAAAATTTCAGTCTCTTTCTGTCTAATTTACCGAAACTTTTTGTTCGCCAGATACAAGTACCGACGGTTAACTTCGGACGAAAACCGAACGATAAGCAGACATTTGATTCTGATTGCGGTGATGATGACCTGACACACAAGACTGTGGGGACTACTCCCGCGCTTAATTCTTACTCCCAGTCCCCCGTCACGAACCAAACTAACGAATTCAGCTCCGATGACTCCCTGGCTCGCAAAAAACTTATCTCAAACGAAAGCACGCCGACGAATAACGATATTTCAGGAAAAATTTCAACGCAACCAGCGGTAATGCATACGAAAAATGGAGAGTTGATGCCAGGGGGCCAGCAGAGGGGGCGTAAACCCCCACCCTTACCCCGGAGATTAGTTTAAAGTTTAGGTTAGGACTGATTGTAGTATTTTGATCGGGTGGTTGGAAAGTTTTTCCTGTTTTTTCACCGGTTGTGACAGTTCTGCAGAGAATAAGTAGCGAGTGATATTAGTTGTTGAGACCAGTCGATTTGATTTGAGCATTTGACAATGTGGTGTAAATTGTGTATAGGATTCGCGAGAGAAAAGTGGCTTTTGTTTGGTTTAGTGTTTTCAAATGTACTTTTTATTTACAAAAATATTGCTATTTTTCAAATATGCAAGAATTTGAAAGAATGAAATATGAAAGAATGCACTACATTGAATTTGAGTTATTGTCTAGAGTTATTATTGATATTAATCAGCAATAAGATTGTAATGGGATTTGAAGATTTGTATAAATCGCATTTGAAATGATGCATCGATTTTTAGTTCTTTACACGCAATTGAATTTATTATGCTAATTGAATTTATTATGCTAACTGAATTTATTGTGTGAAACGTATGTAGGCTTATATTGTAGGAAAAAGATCTTTTGTATCTTGCAATTTCTAACGAAAGTGTCTTAGTGGTAAACAAGAAATACATATTAGAATAACTTGAGGCACTTTTTCATGCATTCTTATATCAATCAACAGAGTTAGTTGCAAAATCAAAACATACATACACACATGGTGTTACATACACACAAATATACATGGGTGCATGCGTGCATACATGCTTTTGTGTATACATAATGCATACGTATATTCATACAGAGACACAGACAAACAGCCAGACAGACTGTCACAGACATACATACATACATACATACATACATACATACATACATATATACCAATCAAACACTCACTAATGACTTCAGCTTGTTAATTCATTCTAGTTTATACAAAGTTTAAGGAATTTACTCAAAAGCGATTCAAATATCATATTTATACCAATATACCAGGGGGGTTATTTGTAAGGGGGCAAGTTTTTCTTCAAAATTAGGTGACCTTTTTTTAGGTTATCAACGTGTCTTTTTAAATCTTATTTCAGTTTTACTGTACACTTAAATATCTATATTGTATTTGTAAATTACATAAAATATTTCAATATTACATGACAATTATTTTACTAATAATTTTTCTTTTTCTTAGAAGAGGGGTGAATTATGAATATATTTTACCCGAATATATATAAAAAGTTTACTTTTAAAAATGTCCCCGCCCCCCCGCCTTCCCTTTCAAATAAGGTTGTTGGCCACAGACGATTAATATTATACTGTAATTGAGTTTCATAGGTTTAAAAAAAATTATGTAAAGCATAAAATATGTCGGTTTATTTGTATATAGAGTACTTCTGCTTAAAGACTTCGCTTGTATGATTTTACTATAACAACTACAACTGAAGAAAGTATAGAAAAGTATTAGATGTACTGTGTTTTTATATATTTTATTTGCTTTCAACTTGTTTTCTGATGTAAATAAAAATTTGTTTGTAGATATAAATGTCAGGAACATTTATAAATCAGAACTTTTGTTGAAAATATATGTTTCACAGTGGCATAGCCAAGGGGAGGGTTTTTAAAGGTTATAGCCCCCCACCCTTTGGATAAAAAATTGTGTTAAATGTGTCATTTTAAAGATCTTCTGTCGCCCCCTTGTGACGATATGGTGGAAAAATGAGGTGGAAATGAAGATGCAAAGATCCAAAATTTAGTGGATCTTTTTTTTAAAAAGTTGTCGTATAATTTTTGGGAGATAAAATCCCTTTTGGTAAAATCCTGGCTAGGCTACTGGTTTTTTATTGAGATGTGTGTGTTATATGCACAACATGATAGTATATGTGCAAGATATTTTTGCATCGAAGTTTGTATATGCTTTGTATAGTACATTTTTCTTTATATTTCTTTTTTATTAAATTAAATATTAGTCTGTAATTCTAGTTTTTATTCTTTAGAATTGTTTTTAGAATTTGTACACGAGTTTAGTTTAGAGAATCAAGTAAAGTAACAATTTAATATATTCTATATATTAAATTAATGGAAGGAGAAATTAACTATACATATAAATGCCTGTGTATGTTCGTAACAAGAGCCTGCTGCCCAATACTAGGCCCACAGTCGCAGGCCGTATAAAAACTCAATATGCTTTAATCCTAATTATTTCCAGTGTTTTTTTTCTGCCAGAACCTTTTTCTGATAATTGTTGTTTATTTTTTAATTATTACCAGGCAGAGTAAGATAGTTATAATTTTGACGCCAGCCATTAAAATATCTCGATCGGTGATAAGGGCATCATAGGGACTGTCTATCAACATGAAATAAATAGGGGACTGAAAGTTGTAATCATGTTTACTAATTTAGATTCAATTTGTTGCGGAATGTTTTTGTAATCTAAAAACATTTCTAGACTTGAACAACCGGTGTAGAATAGAATTTGCCATTTTATATGCATCTGCTTTATTATTATACTACTCGGATCACTCATCCAACAGCGATCATGTTTAAGTTGGTTTATTTCTATTATCATAAAGGTGGATATTTTTGCAAAAGCAATACGAGAGCCTTTAAATGACTACCGCTATAACATTTATCGGTGAATCATTAAAAATCTAAAGTTTTATGATATTTTGGATCCTTTTTTATTGTATGTACAGTGCTATATCTTTATGTATCATCATTGCAAGGGGTTTCCACTAAATTTTATTTTAAAATATATCCTCGGTGGAATGTGATTAAAATCTCTGCATTTATTATGACTCGGAAAATTGTTTATTAAATGCTTCTAGGTACTAGCTTGTTCTAGTGTCCTTCTCCTTCAGGGGCCCCTCCTAGTGGGGGGGGGGGGGGATGGG
>JAQIXG010000437.1:0-33047 GCA_034700105.1 Oconnorella tubifera
AATAAATAATTTCAAATGTAAAATGTCCATTTTAATGGACATTTTACATTTGAAATTATTTATTCGTCACAACAAATTAATGACAACAATTATACAATTTAACAATTTAATTAAATTACTTAAATAACAAACTAGACATACCGTTGAAGTATTCGATCGACTCTGTCGATGTTTCTTTTTCCTTCCGCATTTCAAGCACTTCCTCGTTCCCTGCTGGCTCGACCCTCCCACCTTCCTACCCCCCTCAATCCCTGCTCCCCTCTCCTCTAGTTCCACCCATCCATGAAATGAACCACTCAAGGAATCAAACCCCCTCCCAACTGAACTACATCCAGATGATGACATCGTCAATCTAGAACCACCTTGTTTCAGATTTGATCCAGATGATATGACGACTTGTTCGTTTGGATTCGAACTCCGAACTGCAGAGCAGAGTAGCTCAGAAACTGATGCTGATCTCGATGACTTATGGACATCACCGTACTCTTTTACAATTGCAGCAATTTTAGAATTCAGAACATTCGTATCGGAGACTTTTCCACGATAAAGCAACTGATCCTGAAAGCTAAGATCGCGCTGGATTCGTGACTTTTGTTCTGGATTATTTTCTCCTGGCTTATTTTTATATCCTACCTGGTGTTGCCGAATATTTTCACCCTGTTTTACAAACTGGTTGTGATGCTTATTATCAGCAACACTACTTGATTGAAGATTATCTAATTTCCCATTTTCTATATCATTACTTGAGTGCATTTTACGAAAAATTCGAGAGTCAACATTTACACGTTTCTTTTGATATTTTCCTTGCAGTTGCTGATCAAACTCATCGCTACTCCCATCAGGTTGTAACACCTGGGTTTCCGATCCCTGGAGCCTCTCAGTCGGAGTGGATCCCTGCAAGCTCAGCTGCTCCCTGCGCCTTCTTGCCCGGCACCTCCTTGAGTGATGTCGGGGGTTGTACTCCGTCTGGGCTCGACTTGCCTTGGAACTCCTCGATGACGCTGGGGAACCTCTCATGGACTTTGACTTTGGAACTTCAGAAAGAGCTCGACTGTTGAGTGGAGATCCAGAAACATGAATCCCTCGTGATGTAGTTGGTTCTATGTTGCTGGGAGTCCGAGATGATGATCGATGAATATGATGACGTCGGTGGTTGAGTTTTGGAGAGCTGGATGAAGAACGAGAATATCTTGTCTTTGTGTGCATTATATCATCTCTTGGTGATGTCACTCTGCGAGAATGATTTTGATGCGTTTGACCTTCTAGTGCTCTGTAAAATTCTTCTTGATTACGAGTCTGGCTAATGTCTGAAATTTCTGGTGTATGAGGAAGAATGTCCATACCAGATCTGGAAGAATGTTGAGACGCTTGATTTCGTGTATGAGCTCGATCCATTGATGGAAACTCTGATGATGAAGACTGTTCCAAATATTGCATCTGACTGTGCTCCAGAGATGTTGTTCTTGTTTCATTTCTCTGCCTCTGAACCCCACGACTGTATCTCGGTGAAAGTGGTGCCTGCTTTCCAGAGTGTTCTTTAACCAACACTTCTTTCTTTTTCATTTCCTGCCTATATTCATTCGAATCAGGCAAAACGTTGAGATATTTTTGATCTCCAAACCTTGATCTTTGTAACTCTGACCTTTTTTGATACTTCTTCTTGTGTGCTTGTCCGTCCTGTTGATTCTTTGTTTCAACGCATTGTTTCCGATCTCTTTCTTGTTCTTGTGAATGATGTTGTTGCATATTTGTTGTAAACTGTTGCTCTGTTGTCAAAAGATGATCTTTTTGTTTATATTCTCTCTGGTCCATCAACTGCTTTGATGCTTTCCTTACCGCTTTCTCAGACTCATCGTGTTGCATACGTGACACCAACAACGGTTGTCTTACTCCTTGCTTCCCTGAAACAATGCGTTGCTTATCCAACAACCGTTGCTCTTGTTGTCCATATTCCAATAACCCTCTATCTAGATCTATGCCTCTCCCCTTCTCTTTTTTCATCTGGTTTAGATCTATCTTCGTCGGATTTTTCATCTGATTTTCATGATGTTCCGACTTTTCTTTCAACTTTAAATTATGTTCCGCCTGGAGACTGTCCTCAAGTGACTCTATGCTAAGTTTCAAGAGTTCCATGCTCGCGATGCAGCCGTCGAGCTGTAGCTGAGCGCAGTCCTCAACCGCTCGCTGGACTTGGACAGACAGGGGGACACCACCTTGATGATGAACTGGTTTAAAAGCCATCACACGTCATTCTCTTTCATCTATAATAAAATGAAGACATAAGAAAATAAAGTAAAATATAAATAAATTAGAAAACTAAGTTCTTCTTATAGAAATAATGTAGTTAAAAAGTTTTTTTGCAAATCAGAGCTGGATTTATATTTTATATTTTATATTTTTATATTTTTTCACGGATTAACTTAATCTATCTAATGTTAAACACAAATATTTCTATGGTATATTGAAGCAATATAATATATAATAGAATAGAATACTGATAATATACCGTAGGCCTAGGCCTACTTCAAAATGCTCTACTGATTATAGGCCTACCTTATATAACTAAAGGCAGAGCTGGATTTAGCTATGGGCCGACTGGGCCGGGGCCCAGGGCAGCAGAGGAAAGCAGGGGGCATCATAAAAAGCCTTTTTTAAACTGTAGATCAGTTGCGGATATAACGGTAAGCGGAAATGTAATATGAAACGTCATTTTGGAGTTTGATATACATGAAAATGAATATATGTAATTTGAGATTTCTGACGATAACCTTAAAAAAAGGTCATCACCTAAAAAAAGTCTCGTATCAGGGCATCACAAATTTCATGGCCCAGGGCATCGCAGCACATAAATCCGGCACTGACTAAAGGCCTAACGATATATAAGCCTAACAAGACCAACGTGCAATGCAGCAGTCAATGTTATAATTTAAAATATCAGTCAATTTTAAAACAGTTCACCTTGTAATGTAACCAATGCGGTATACTGACTCAATTAAATATCAAATTGATCTGATTGACCTATAATTAGTAATCAGACTCGGTTAGATAAGTAGGCCTACGCGGCATATATTATATATTTAAATGACAATATTCAAAAATTAATTTTCTGTAAAGAGCATACATTTAATTTTCGTAAAAACTTGTCATAACTAGAAAACAACTACAAATATTACTGCAAATTTTGCTAATCATCGAAATAGGCTTATTTTTATATAGGAATATCTTTTTCTATTAATTTCAACTTCAAAAAATAAATTTCAAACTTCTCAAACTGAACTTTTGTATAACTAAATTATGTACTTTAAATTTCATTATATTTTAACCATGAAATAATTACATAATTATTGTACATTTTACATTATGAATTAATTACATAATCTTAAATTATAATAATCGTATAATTTACATTACGAATTAATTACGTAATCTTACATGATAATTAATGTATAATTTACATTAGGCTTTAATTGTTACATTATGATTTAATTATATAATCTTACATAATTATTAGATAATTTACATTACGAATTAAACAAATAACATTTTTAGTCTGTACATTACATTCACTATTGTAACAGAATTTATATACATTAGTTTATAACTGGTGTACAGTAAAAAAACTGCCCCTAGAATAAAACTTGAGACGTTTTGTTTGTCCTCCCGTTGATAACAGATTTATCACTAGTGACACAGTTACCGGCCTCTAAGCCACTCCACGGCTAGACGGGGCGACGCAAAACTTCTCAAATATAGGGATTGTGGTGGATTTAGGGAGCGATAGAGGGTCTCTGATTTTTGTTTTATTATGTTAACAATGTATAAAAGATCAGAAATGTACGTATTATATTATGAGGTTGATAAAGAAAATTAACGAACGATATAGTTTAAATATTAGACTGAATTAATAGCTGTAAAGTAAATAAAAATTACCTGAATAAAAACATTGAATGTTGACATTCAACATTTGAAACATTCATTAAATATTGCATAGTCGTCATGTATTTTATAGGTTTATCGCAAAAAAGTTGATTGTCAGGTTATTGCTACAGTAACTGTTCTAGTGACACTCAATGATTGTAAACACTGAGAACATAATACGTGGGGGGGGGGGGGGTGGCGGCGAGTGTGAGGGGGCGTGAGGTAATGACGCAGTCAGGTTTTCACAACGGATAGATGGGGTTACCTTTCAATGTGATAACCTTTTGTTAAGTTTTTACTATATATGTTCTGTCATCTTTTACTAATTTTTTACTAAATCGTTATAAGGGGGGTGGGGGAGGAGGGGGTGGGGTGGTTTCACTAACTAACACATTAACACTCAATAATTATTTTTAGGGGCTATATAACCCCCAATACCTCGATGAGCTACTGTAACACCACTCGTGACAAAAATTCAGTGTGGTCACTGGTACAGACAGGAGAGAGGGAGGGGTGTCCGCGATTAACCCCCTCCCCTACCCCCCCTCCCTTGAAAATATAGTGAAAGCTTTGAAGTGCCGTTATCGCTGTAATTATTAATTGACAAATTAACTTTCGATATAAATAAAGCATAAACTCTTATCTTAAAAAAAATCTTTAAAGTAAAAATTACTTTAAAATAACTTTCATATCTTTTAAGTAAAATTACATATTAAAAAAGTGCTCTGACATAATTATCAGGTCATCACAGATATTTGAGTTGGTTAATGTTCATTGCTTGTTGTTGTATTCCCCCTTCTCCCCCCCCCCCCTATGTTTAGATCCTGTTTTGTCAATTGAGTGACCTACTCAATTACTAAAGTATTTTGTATTTAATATAAAAGGAATAGGCTTATAGTTTACCAAGAACTTTTGACAAATAACTATGAGGGATAAAAATTATAAACATTACTGTGCACATTTTGACAGTCTCAAAATCCTGCTGAATGGCGAGGGATGGGTAGGAAGGGGGGGGGGGGTGATGATAGAATTTTTCAATATTTCGGGAGGAGGGAAAATGAACTGGAATTCCTGTCAAATAGGTCAAGGGGGCTGACCTGCGGGTCAGTATATCATTATTGTAATTATAATATAATTTTTTTATTTATATCAAAAGATACAAAGAAAAAATAAATCAAATACTAATAGTCAATATCACGCATTACAATCAATATGCATCAAAATAGTATTATAATCTGTATAATTGAAATACAATGGTAAACAGTGATTTAATCATTACTGTACTTGGAGATAGCGCCATTACGTTTATAGCGAATGTAAATGAAACTATGTTGGCATTTTTTATGAGTCCCGAAATGTTATTGGGTCCGCGGTACAAAAATTTGCTGTGGAGCCTGTGGTCAGGTTGTTACGCCACTACTGTAGAGTATAAATAAATCATCAATAAACAGAGCACTTACTATTAATTAGAGCAAACTATTAAATATTTAACATTTAGTAATATGTAATACAATTGCAATAGATTATGATAGAGATTAATAGTGAGAATATCATTACAACCGTTACTCAATATTAATCAGTCACTAATTAGTTAAAATTTATTTGAAAGCTTCATCAAGATCGAAAATGACTTTTTTTCATCATTTTTATAGTCAGAACACCCTTCATTAGTTATCATCTTGATGTTTTTGTGGTACTATGATATTTATCGTATTGTTAAAGTTACGATCAAGCGACAGATCGCCTTTAAAAACGCTGACTACTACATCCCGCTGCAACTCGTCAGTTGAACGTTTTACTCAACCCGCGTGCACTCTCCCTCGCGCTCTCCCTCGCTCTCTCCCGCCCTTTCTCCGCTACGCAGCCGTGACACGCTCAGCGACGATAAATAGAGATTAGGCAACGAGGGAAGGAGGCCGGTAGCGAGTCAGGGGCCGACTAGGCCGCGCTTGAGCTCAAGGCGCATGATAGCAACACAAAGAGAAAACGGACGAATAGTGAAATCATGCGTTCGATGTCCGATACTTCGAAACTGCGGCTTGTTGTTATTAATACAGGGTCTGATTTGTTTTGTGTACGTGTGTTTATGATTGAGTTTTTAGTGAGTCATCAGAAAGAGAGGAAAAATAGGCGAGAAAGAGAGGGAAAAGAGAGTGAAAGAGGAGGAAAAGAGAGTGAAAGAGGAATATAGAAAGAGGGAAAGAGAGGTTGTACAATGTAAAACAAAGAAACGTGACACCGGATACTTGTAGGTTTCGGGCAGTGTTTGCTAGTTTGCGATATTGTTGGCGAGTTTAGATAGTTTTATACGTTTTGTTATCAGAAATAGGCTACAGTGCACACTTTACAGCGCATAGTGTTATTTGTTTAAATATCGACTTTATCAAAAATAAAACATACTCTGAAACTATGCTATTAAAATACTGCGAATAAGTTTAAGACATAGTTTAATTATTGTAGACATAGTTGTATTTAATATTTATAAGAAATAATTGACTTTAGGTATATGTTTGATTTAATATAATTGTTAATTAATTACATTCATTAAGCCATAAATATAAGCGTAGTTTATATACATTATATACGAGTCGTTTTCGATCTTGATTAAGCTTATAATATTTGTGTACTGCATTGATTTATGAGTTTTCTCTTGAAAAGCATTTACTTAATTTAGAAAATAGAGTAAGATCAGATAATTTGAATTTGAGACAAACATTTAATAGATTGATCAATTAAAAGACAGTAAAATGAAGCATAATGTAATACATGCTTAATTTAAATCTTCTAAATTATTACAAACTACAGTTGATTTTATTTAAACTACGTGCAGCGCGTATAAATTTTATTATCTTCAACTAGTAGTATAAACTGATTGATGATATCTTTCAGTACAGTTTGTCACGTTAAGCTTGTCGGAGCCGATTAACAAGCGGCCCACGGCCTTCAAAGGGGCCGCTACGGGGGACAATGACGCGTCGGGCCCGCAGCGGGACCCGAGCGACGGGTCGCTCTAGATTTACGTCGATTAGGTCCGTCCGCCGCGGTAAAACAACGCAACGCGTCAAGATTAACGTTCACGCTGCGTCGCTAACTACCGCACTAGCGTCTAGTACACGGCGTAAAAGCGAAAGACGATCAGTGATCACGAAGGGTCGGTTGGCTAACAAACGCATCCTTAGATCAACAAGGAAAGATATTAGTGTAAAAGAGAGTGAAGATATGGAATCTGTGAACATGGTTAGGAAGAGTGATGTTGAAAAAGATAGGGAGAGATACGATGAGATACATAAACAGACACGTGAGACTGAAGAGATTGATGCGTGTGAAGAAAAAGAGATAGATTTAAGTACTGCGACTAATGATAATACAAACTTGCTATCAGAAATAGAAAAGATGACTACAACAACAACAGATATTGGAGCGACAACTCTAAACAATAACATTTGTACAAGAATAAAAGAATCGAATTCATCAAAGGAAGCGAAATTAGTGAATAAGTCACAAATTGAAAAAGTGCCTCGTGTAATTAAGACAAAATCTAAAAGAAAGAAAGGAAAAACAGTTGATGTAGTATCAGATAGTTTATCTGTAGTTGATCCGATGGAAGAAAGTACTGAAATAAATCAGATCAAATCGTCGCATTGTCCCAAATCGGCAGTATTTGATAAAAACGAATCAGTTTTGATAAACACTCAAGAGAACGCCACAGCAGAATTTGTAGTGCATAATCAAGGTGTTATATCTGAAACGTCCCATAATAATGAGACGCAGTCTCTTGCGAGACATTCCCCACCTCTCTTGACTGATTCTTTGGAATTTAATTCTCATCTAGCATCTAATTTTTCAATTGAGTCAAATTCTAAAAAACCCATAATATCTATCCTAGAATCTATATCGCCAGCAGTTGAAACCAAATCAACCACCAAAAAAAGAAAACGAAAGCCACCAACATCAAATATCTCCCTTCCTGAAGCCAATGATTCTAATTGGATTACAATAACTTGCGGTCCAAATGAAGCGAAAATGTATTTAGAAAAGGTTCTTCTTCAGCAGAGCACGCACGGGGACAGATGTGTCAATAGATGTGTGGTATTCAATGGAGAGTGGTTGACCCCCAATGAATTCCAAGTGGTCAGTGGTCGAGCGGCCGCTAAGGACTGGAAGAGAACTGTGCGGCATGGGGGACAGTGCATCAAGGCGTTGCTGACCAGTGGTGTCCTTGTTCTTACCTCGAACCCAGTGGGATGTTCATGTCGTGTCTGTATTGATGCTGGGCAGAGCGGCATGGGAGGGGGGAATACTGAAAAGGTAAGTAGGTTTTTGACATTTTTTTAATAAGATTTATTGGTGATTTTAGGTTGCATTTATTTCATTTTTTTATTTATCCTCAATTAATTTGATATCAATTGAGATAATAGTGCAGCCAATAATTTTCAATTTTAAAGCGCTGTATTAATTGAACTCAGTTTAAACAGTTAAACATTTTTAGACGTAAAGAATTCAATTTAAACAGAGCTCTGTTAAGAATATATAGTGGGATCTGTATAATTTGATATTAATTGCTCTTTAAGATCATAGTGAGATTTGTAGAATTTGAATCTAGTTAAGCTTATATGGTGAGATTTGTAGAATTTAATTTTAACATCTATTTTAGTATTATGTAGTGGGATCTGTAGAATTTGATTTAACAGCTATTTCAAGATTGTAGTGAGATTTGATGTTTTTCTGTTGAAACGCGACTCGATGCCTTGAGAAGCGCGTTTTCCCCGCGAGCGACAAACTCGACAATCAATAATCGTCTGGTCGATAAAGTCATTATGCGTCTAGCTATCGGTATACGATATGGCGAAGTGTGCCATATTATTCAATGTATAGGTTATTCGTTCATGTTTGGCTGTGTTATATATAGATTTAAATTCTCCAATTAAATGGTTGACAAGAAACCTATACAGAAAATCAAATTCAAAGTAGTATTATCTAAACGAATTATTATTCCTATGTTATTAAAACTTGATGTTAGAAAGTTTATGTCAAGTAATTAGTAATTATGTTAAATGATTAGTGATGTTAAATGATTGGAAGATAGATTATGTGAACTATTGTAGTTTATACTTATTATTTTAGTCGTGCAATTACACAACATAATTCAATTTCTGAATCTTAATCATAATTCCGATAATTTCAGTAAGTTCACTTTAAGGTGACCTGCAATCTAGGCTTGCATCATGATCAACCCAATTGTTAATCAAATCATGATTATAACGTATTATTACATTAGCACGACTTGTGAAAATGAAGCAATTCATTTTTAATATTTTACTGGAGGATTTATAACATGCAGTACTAGGTGCACTCGAGTAGAATTTAATGTAAATTTAATCCTCATTTAGTTGCCGCTACGCTATTAATAAAATAGACATAAAGCGGTGGATATAATATGAGAGTAGTTACAAGTTAACTGTGGACAGTGGAGCATGTTCCATGACATGTCTTTATAACTTTATAACATAGATAAATAAGTTAGTAATAAGTAATAAGTATACGAGTTTTTGAAAACAGATGGACAGATGAAATTCTATGATCATGACATCAATGCTTTGAAATAATAATTTGGAGCATTTTTGTATTTATGTTACCTTATAGGACTAGACAACCATATATACTATTTTTAGTTTTTTTGTTATTCGGCGTTTAAATCTTTTAAAAGTCATAAATTCTGTCTGAAAAATTAAACAACTCTTATCGCCTCGACTTTTCACTTTTATGTCATCTTATTTTTTTCAGACTTGCACGAGTCAATCCCCACTCGATGCTTTTCATCCAACCGCTCAGCCATCCAACCAATCAAACACTTCAACAGTTACAGCATCCAGCGCCTTAATGACACCCGTTGCCTTAACTCTATGTAATTCTGTGCATTTATCGGCCCAGATACTAAAAACTGTGTCAAGTGGTTTATGCCAGGCGGCTCTGGGCTGCGTCGCTGGCCTAGAGGCCGTATCAGGTTGTAGCGCGTTAGGCGGCTCAGCCTGTAGTGAGACAACATCAAGGGCCTTAGCGAATTCAAACAGTCAATTTAGTTCAAATAATGACTCGCAGCATCTTGTATGTAAAACAGTTTATGATGATAAAAACTCATTTGTGGCTTTAGCTAAAAATGGGCGCAAAAAGAAACCGAAGAGGGAACAAAATGAATATAAAAAGATTATTAAAAGATCATCGATTGATAAAACAGATAATGAATGTTGCTCCAGAGCTGCAATAGATAGGTGTTCTTTAAATTCAGTTGAAACTTATCCACAATATTCAGGGATAAAAAATTCAGATTTAAAATTCGAAAAGAATCTTGATCCATTAAATCCTTTTGTCACTCCAAATAATCTCGTCTTAAAAAAGAAGAAAAAGACGATAAATAAAAAACAAAATTTAGAACTAAACGCAGACGAAAACGATTCGGATCTAAAAAACGCAACGTTTCGCAGATGCGCCAGTAATGCGTTACCGCGAGACGCTACAGCTTGCGGCGGCGGCGGCGACGACGCAAAATTAACAGCACATTCGCGTAATGATCATTACGACGACAAAATCGCCGACGACTTGTCGTTTATCATCGCCGCGTCTAGAGTCGCGCGGCGCGGCGACGATGTCAGCGACGTTTCCGCACGCGGCGTCGCGTCCATTTGTGACGCGTTGAATAGCGGTGGACAAGATAGATTTGAAAATAACGCGAATTTCTTTGATACGGAGTTAAAAAACGTTAAAAAAGTAAAATCAGAAAACTGTCTGAAATTTCAAGACGATTTCGCATCGCGTAACAAAATGAAATCGAATTTTATTCTACAAAAAGAAGGTGGGGTAAAGCGTTTGAGTAATGGGACATCGAAGCAAGTTGTTGACATAAAAGGGTCATTTTCTAAGATGCGTGATAAAATATGCGCAGTCAGTGAAAATTTAGTGTCAGAGACTCGAGGTCAGCAAATTTCTTGCAATAATGAATTTGATCCAAAAATAATTGATCCTACTCGTGTAAATGAAAATGGAGTAACCATTTCAAATTCATTTAATGATATAAATGTATTAAAAAGTACAGTTGATATAAAGGATATTTTCAGTACATTAAATAGTTCAAATACTAGTATTTCAAATACTACTAATCTATTAACTACATTTGCAAGTAAGTCAACTACATCTGTAGTCAGTCAAATACATTCAACAATCACTCATCCATTTGCCAACTCTCAAGACATGAATCGTCACGGTTCACCGACCACTGCACAAGAACTAGAGCGAGATCAATCAAGCGTGACGAATGAACTGTTCCACCCCCGTGACCCTCTGATCAGTCAGGCGGAACGTGCGACTGTGCCTTCAGATCTTAAGGATCATAATGATATCATAACAAAAAGCTCTGGGTAGGTGTATTTAAAATTAGCTAACTACTGTATTTAAGTAATTGTATTAATTAAGTATTATACTAATTAAGTAACTAGTTAAATACTTTATTTACTACTTAAATATTTAATTGACTTTATTTTATCAAGACTTGGTTGTATTTTATGTATTTATATATTATTTATTTATTTATTTTGTTTTGCAGGACAAAATCAGCCCATTTAAGTGCTGTATTAAGAGAACTAAGACTTGGTCGTTTGGCGGCCAAAAGATCTGCAGCTCTAGGTGTCGATGGTTCCAGTCTGAAAAGGAATGCACCTCCCCCTCCCCCCACCCCAGCCTCCTCCCCCCACGATCCCCCACTCTCATTCCATCCCTCTATAAATCATCCCTCTTATTCTCCCAATCCTGTTTCCTATAAAGTTCCCAATTCTGAGTCAACCAACCATTCCCGTCTCCCCACCCCATCGTCCCATAATGTTTCCCAGCACTTACCCCAACATTTCCCTGGAACTTCCCCTCAAGCCAGCCTTCCCTTCGCCCCCCCGTTCCCCCCCGGTATGTGCCCCCCGTATATTTTTATGGGATTCCCACTCCAACAGTTTATGCCTTCAACTTATGCTTTTGGATCCAATTATGCCCTTGGTGGTGATGTTCAGAAAGATAACACAATAGAGGAATATGCTCTCCCAAATGAGAAGCATAAATCCTCTCATTCTCAAGATCATACCTCTTCTAGATATTCAAAATCTATGACTTCAAATACGACGACGTCATCAGTTGATTCTCTGACATCATTACAGGTTGATTTTTACCGCTCAGCGGCTTATCAGTCGAGTAAGGCTCTGAGTGACCTGATGGGCCTGCAGGGACTTGCAGCGGCGGCAGGGGGCTTGACATCCGAGGCCCTGGGGGGTCTCTCCCTCGGGGGGGCGAGTCAGTGGGCCGCCGCTATGGCCCTGTTTAATGCATCGATGGACCCTACTTTGAGATATAGAGGAGAGAGAGAAAGTGGTTTTGAGAGAAATAAGAGAGAGGAAAAAAGAGATAGATCGTATAATAGAGGTATGAAAGAGGATAATGAGAGTCATAAGAGAGAAAGAGAGAGTGAAAGAGAGAGAGAAAGAGAGAGAGAAAGAGAGGGTGATAGAAAGGGAGATAGAAGATCGGAGACTTTTTCCAATTCTCATAAAGAAAAGAAATCTGAAAGAGATTTTGAATACGAGGTGGGTATTTTTTCAGTGGGGGCCCATGGATATACAGGGGGGTCAGCACTTGGATATACAAGGGGGTCAGCACTTGGATATACAGGGGGGTCCGGGGAAGGGAGGGTTGCTAAAAGTTGGAATGATTTTTCAATAGATAAATGCGATGCGGCGCTGAATTTTTCAACAAAAATAGAGAGAGGGGGGGAAGATATTAGATATAGGGTTAAGAAATGTTCAAGGTCAGTGGGTGAAGGTCAAAGTGATTTTGATGATTGCGGGGTACTGGATTTATCAGCAAAATGAATCTTAAATCTTGCTACTTACAGTTATTGTAACATTTGAAAAGTTTGGATTTTATTTTTGATTCGCCAGGTGGCAACTAGCAATTTATTATAATACAATTACAGTATAGCATTATAATTAACTTCTACGATAATTAAATGATTTATAAAATTTACAGATTCAATGTGTTGTGTTGAAATTCCTTATTCCTGATAAACGATTAGATCGATTTAGACAAAAATTGGTCAACTGATATATCTGAGTAGATATTTAGTAGATTACTATATTGTGGATGAAATAACAGTAAACTAAAACGCCTAACTTATATATAACATAATAAACATTTTATCCAGGGATAGATTTGTCTCTAGGGTTAGCCGCTTAAACAGAAAAGAAGGGGGGGAGGAGGGGAATAGAAAGAAGCGAGGGGGACAGAAAGAGGGGGGCTATAGAATTTAATTAGAATTAGCTGAAGTTTAGTTCCAAGTTATTAAACTATGAACTAAGTAGCTGTGGCTCTGTTGCTGCCTGCAGCCCACCGCGGCCTACAGCTGCTTAGCCCAGCAGTCACAGCTGCGCTAAACATCTGATAGCTGGCTGCCAGCTGCTAAAAGTATGCGAAGTTCAATTTTAATAAAGGTGAGCAGAGTTTAGCGAAAATAAATTAATAAATAATAATGAATTAATTTAATTAGGTAAGTTAACCATTAACTTCAGCCAGTTATTTTCAATATTTAATTCCAAATGCAATAGCCTACAAATTATATATTTTAAGTTATTGTATTTGGAATTAAATATTTCTAAGTAGTTGTTATAAATATACAATTATTTTTCTAATGAGATTTTCTAAATGTTTACCTGATATTAAACAGTGGATTGGTGGCGCACATGGAAATTAATTTAGGGAAAAGCAAATTAAAAGAAAATAATTTTCCTCCGCAATTTATAGCATGATTTTTGAAAATCGTTTTTAAGTGGGTCTATATATCTCGATATCAAATGATGCCAGTCAATTTTTTACTTTTGGGGCGGGGGGGGCTTTAACCACCCAGCTCAATTTTTTGAGTGCACTACTGCCTAAAAAATAAGTTTTAAAATAATATTAAAAATTAGTACCCTGCATTACATATTTGGTGATAATTTTTATTATCTTTAACATATCTTAAATTTAGGCCTACTTACAGTACATCACAAAAAATATTATTAACTAAGTAACTTGCAACGTTATAATGTCAAATAAAGAACGCAGTGACGTCATGACGTCAAATAAAGAACGTAATGACGTTATTACATTAAATAAAGAGCGCAGTGACGTCATCATTATGAACACATCACCGGTCGTCGTAAAACAAGTGACGTCACTTACCACCCCCGCAGTGACGTCACGTACCACCCCCCCTGTGACGTCACGTTCAATCGTCATGACCGGAAACAGAGAATGGAATTCTGGGATATGTGATTGCGGGGACGACTGCAGATCCTGTAAGTGGATTTCTTTGAAACTGAGATTTTTTGGAGGAGAGGAGGAGGGGGGGCTAAGTAATAATTAGTACTGTTAGACCAGAGCCGGACCTTGGCCTAGGCAGACTAAGCAATTGCCTAGGGCCCGGTGCTGCGATGCGATTTTTGAGGGCCCCGGAAATATCTGCCAATTTGATTTGTGTTAGCATCATTTTCAGCTCCATCTGAAAATTAAAGAAACTCAATATTTGTCCTCACCAGAAGACATGTACATCTTTATTCATTCTATCATTGACCCGCTATAGAGGTCATTGACCCGCTACAGAGGTCATTGACCCGCTATATACTCTTAGTCTGACATTCAGTCTAAGAGTATTAATTATTGCTATTATTACTACTATTACTATTATTAGGGCCTTCTATTATTACTACTACAACTAACTAATAGCGTGTTGTAGTAGTTATTACTGTAAGTAGTAATCCAGTATCTGGTCTGAGATATGCTGAAGTATCAATTTGAAATCGTGTATTTTTATTAAGGTTGTTTCGCTGGGTTCTGCCCCCTCTGCTATGGCTCCCTCCTCAGTAACCGATTGGGTGAATGTTGTTGCGCCATCTGGTGCGCGGGTATCGTGTCCTTGAGGGTTAAAACTAGGATAGTGCTCGGAATTAAGGTTCTTTCTCATTACTGCTTTTTTATTGTGGGGGGGGGGGGGGTTGGGGGTAGGGGGGGGGGGAGATAAAAAATGTCACATTTATCGTCTGGATTATAGTTTTATATGAACGATGTCGAAGATATAGCTGTCAATTTAAACGTCTTACTAAAGGGTGCAGCAAGTTTTTTCTGAATGATACATTATTTGAAATTAAAAGAGATTTTGTATTAATGCGACCATTACAAAAATTGAACAGTAATTGAAATGAATATATTATTTTATAACAGCTAATAATTGTTTAACTTTCAGGGCACAATATGCCAAGATTGTGTGGTGACATATTTCTGCCCTTTATGTGCCATGTGCCAGATTGGGCGGGAACTAGACGCATTCGGTTGGCCAAAATAAAACTACAAGCCCCGCCCCCTATAGGAAAAACCTAATTGTTTGAATGGCTTCGTTAGATGTTGATTTAAAATTTGTTTCATACTGTATAATAGTTTAATATTTAAAATTTGTGCTGATGCGACGCAATAGTAATTTATTACTTTTCAGTTATTAATTTATTACGTAACTTGTAATCATTTATATCTTAGAATTGTTTAGCTTAAAAGGACATTTCTATAAATAAATACAATGATTTATTAAATAAATACAATATATTATAAAGCGTGTAATTAATTAAATCATCAGGATTTATGAAAATAAAACAAATAAATAAACATCAATAGCTCTATTATAGAAATCGAACAACATCAAATATTTGTCAGGATTTTAGCCAATATACAAAAGCTCTAAATTTACAAAACAAGTTACTAACTTTACCGCAAAAAATGCCTAATAAAAACCTTAATATAACGTCAATAAAATAAAATATTATAAATAAAATAACATTAATTACTTTAATAAAATCAGTTAGAATGTTACGGTAGTTAAAAATATTTCTAAACATTTATCGACAATTAGACTAATAACATTTCAAAGTAAAACTAATGGTAACACGAACTCTAACCCTAATCATATCTATCATGAATGGGGTTCAGACAGGACAGGGGGGGGGGGGGCGGAAGGGACATAATTATCTAGCATATTTTTTATAAATATTTTAAATGATATATTACAACATAAAAAGAATGAACACATTCAATATAAACTACTACGCTATAAAAAGACATAATAAAATAAAAGCTGAAATTAGAATTAAAGCGCAAAAACGCATAAAAATTGTGAACGTTTGAAAATAAATAAAAAGTGACATCGATCTTCTTAAATTTATCAAAATAACGAAAAATTGGAACATATTACATTGGCAAGATTTTTTTTTTATGAATTTATCCATTCATTTATCTGATCATTCAATATTCACTGCACCTCTAACATATCGACCCTGACAATTCGTTTGCAAGCATTAACCCTAATTCTAACCCTAGCCCTAACCTAAAATCTATCAATTTAACCTATCTTTCAGGATTAGATAAAACTCCTCACAAAAATTAAATTATAAATTCTACTAATTTTAAATTAACCCTCCACAAATGTCCATTAATTCAATCTCCCCTCCCCCCTCAACCCTCCTCCTCCCCCCTCCCCCCTGCCCTAACCATCGCCTGCTCCACTAACCTAACCAACTCCTCCCTCACTCCCTCCCCCCCCTCCCTCTCCCCCCTTCCCTCCCCCTCCAACCTCTCAATCATCTCCAACGCCGACCTACCATACCCCCCCGCCCTATTGAACTGCCCACTCCTCAGCATCAGGCCCCCCAGTGCCCTGTATGCCCCCACCGTTTCCCAGTGGTCCCCCAGCACCCGGGTCCTTATCGCCAGGGCCCCCGCTGCGGCCCCTATCGCCTCGCTAATAAACCCTCGCTTAGATATCGCGTCGGCTAAACGCGCCAGCATCTGAGCCGTTATGGGATGGTCCCCGTAGTAGTACTTAGCCGCTTCAACAGCTTTTCTTGCCGCGTTAGCTGCCCGCTCGAATAGCGACAGCCGATCCCATATCGTTCTCCGTGAATCCAACCCGTCTATCGTCATCGGATGCCTGTCGAGATTATCCCGCGCGGCAGCGTCAAAGACGTTGTACCAGTGTCGCGCCATCTGGTGGTTATCCATGCGCGTCAGCATCCATCCGTAAAGCTCTCCTGCGTATAAAGTCCTCATGTCGCTCAATCGCGCCGCTTGTTTAGCCATCTCAAATGCCTGACGTACCAACAAAACAGCGCGTTTTCTCTCTGAATCCCCCCCAGACATCCATGCAACCTTCCCGGTGCAGTAGAGAGCGAACGCAAGATCAGTTGACAGGATATCAGGTTGTGAACGCGCTAGGGCTAACGCACGGTCAGCGAATGCTGCAGCTGATGGCGCGTCATTGTTGACCGTTGCGCGATACGCGAGACAGCATATTGACCGAATTCGTAGCGCTAAGTCTGAACGCTCACACGCTTCGAGTTCTATCTGTTCGTAAAGTGCCGCATACGTGTTTTCAGAAAGAACTTCTGAAAGGAATGTCGCGCCTTCTAGTGACGCGACAGATTCACATGTGTCGACGATATTGTCCGCTTCGATCATGTGCCAGAGCACATCATTAACGTTATCATGATTTCCGTTAATCGACTGAACGGCGACGAGAGAATGTCGTCCGTGATATCGATTCATACAGTCTATCAACTTACGCGAGATTAACGTCTCGTACGCTAAATGAGATGAACCGTTATCCGCTAGCAGCGCAGAGCCGATGAAACGAATAAACGGGGGAATGATAAACGCGTCATATTTTAACGCTATCGGCGTTTTAGTAACATTTGTTTTCGTCGTTTGTTTCTCGTTTAAAAATAAACCTTCGGGATTTACCGATGATTTCTCAAATAAACCTAATAACGTCAGCGTTTCTATCGCTTGCCTGATAATGTTCTTTTTTTCCGTGACACCGATAATCGCTATCACAGACGCGACATCAAAATAAGCCGCGAAAACCGAACACTTAGTAAGAATATTCCAACAAATGACATCTACGACATCGAGTATTTTAAGAACGCACGACGCGATTTTAGAATTACGCCTACGTTCAAATTCGTCATCACCAAAGTTGCTCAATCCCGCGTCATCTAGTTTTGCGACGAGATCGTGAATACGCGAGATTTTGATTAGTTCATCGTGGAGGGAGGAGGTGTCAATATTTCTGTCCGTAACGCCGAGAGAGAAGATGCTAGCGATGAGACGTATCGCGAAGGGAATACGATCACACGCAGAACACAGCTCTGTTAGGGACTGAGGGGGGGAGGGGAATTAAAGGATGAAATATAATTTAAATTTGTTTAATTAATTTTGTTTACATAATAATGATGTGTTTAAATGTGTTTCTATAATTTTGATGCATTTAATAATTTAACAGTGTTTAAATAATTAAGGTATTTAATTAAATTAATTTTACTATGTCTATGTAATTGAATATAATACAAATTACTATAATATAATTATAACATAATATAGATTCACTTATGAATTAACCACAGAATCTAACTAAAGATCATATCTATCCTATCTACATACCTTATCTGTCAACTTAGGCAGCAGCTGATGCATCAGACCCCTTGCTGCATCCGCTCTCATCTCCCCAAGCCTATAAACCTCGTGCATCACCCTCCCTCCCCCTCCCTTCCCTTCCTTCCCCCCCACACTCCCCCTCCCCCCATACCCACACCTAGAGGTGCAAATGACGCACAGTTCACGTACGTTATGGATCATCTCGTCTAAAAACTGCGCTAGATTGTCTCTCTCTTCTTTTAGAGGCAGGTCAATGTTGTCCAGTAAGAGCAACACTCGTTGTCTGCATGTAACAGAAAATAGAAATTCCGCATACATTTATGCATAGGGGATCAATTTACGCATAGATGATAAATTTACTATTATTTTAAATGACCACAGTTCACTAAATAGCCACTTTGCACTAATGTTACATTAAACAACAACCAAACCAATAAAATTATATAAAAATCTACTTACAGCATATCTTATACTCAAGGCTCGTTAGAGAAGTGGTCAGAGCACTGGATTAAAAATCGATAGGTCCAGATTGGAATCTCGGATAGCTTATTATTTCTCTAACTCCCTGCACCCTTTAGTAAGACGCTTAAATTGACAGCTACATCTGAGACATCGTTTATATAATATGGTAATCCAGACGTTAAACATAATCTTAAAAGTATTGCAATAAATAATAATAATTAAATAACAATTGACTAAATAAATATTCCCTCCTCCCTCCTACCTATGCGCGTTGACCCATGCGTAAAAGTGCCCCCTCTCCTCCGGCTTAAACCTCAGTGCGAAGTCCCCGCCCCCGTGCATCAGTCTCAGCAGCACCCCGTCCAAACCCGCGCAGCCCCTCAAGTCCACCCTCAGGGTCACCACGCCCCGCGGTGCCCTGTGGCAAGCGGCAAGCGCAACAGCCGACTTGCCGAGTCCGTGGCAGCCGGTGATCGTCACGACGCGTCCGGGGGAAGATATAAGGTCAGTGACGTCAGAGACTTCAAGGTCACGACCCGTGAAGTGAGGGTCAAGGTCAGGAAGGTTGGACTGGAGAAGTTCTGTCTTTAGTTCTAGGAGGGGAAGAGGGGGGGGGGGAAATATTTATTTTTAGAAATAGTAAAATAATACAAAATTTCAAACAGAAATTTCAAATAAATTTTTGTAGTAATTTTTGTGGAACATTTAAGTGGAACATTGGAAACGATTATAGTACTTAATAAGCAATCACTAATTTATTTATAGAAAAAATTGATTTACAAAAGTTTTACTTTAAATAAATAAATAAATATTCATTAATAAAACATTACGATAAGTTAAAATCCAACCAACCTGTTGTTATAATCCTAAATATTTGACTCTTATTAATAGCATTCAAATCCATTTGTGACAACATCCTTGGCTCCCCCCCAAACCCCCCCAACTCGTACCCCCCCATTCCCCCCTCCACATCCCCCCTCCCTTCGTTCTTCTTCAAATTAAACACCTGCAGACTCCGAGACTTTGACATTCTTCTCTCCCCGGGGGCCGCAATCAGCCTCCCCTGGCCCCCTCCACCTAAATCTTCCGTCAGATCCGGGAGGGAGGTGTGTAAGTCCCCGATGTACCCCGCGTCAGTGCCGTAGATTTTAACAGGGGAGTCAATTTTTATCTTGGGGGCCCCGCGGGTTATTACGGGGGACACAGGGGCTGATTTTGTGAGGAGGGTGTCGAGGAGGTCGACGGTTAAAGCGGGGGGCGGGGGTCTGGTGCTCAGTTTCTGGGAATTATTGGTGGTTGAACGGGATGAGATTATTCTGGATTGTTTTGGATTTGACGTTGAATTGGATTTCTCTTTATTTACAATGTTTTCATTCGGTTTTGATTTTTCTAATAAAGTTTGCGACAAATTTATAGTTGATTTTTCAGTGGTGCTTTGATTTAAAAATTCAGCTTTTGACGTTTTTAAAGAAAATTGCGTTTGAGCATTATTTTGTATGGCTTTTGGCTCGGGCAAATTTTTTTCGTTGGAATCATCTTTCGTTCTCTCTTTTAAAGTTATATTCTCTTTTCCAGTTTGTGGTATTTTTGTGGACTGATCTGTCGATGACTCTGATTTGTCAACTAATTTCCTACCAGCTTTTTCATTGGTTAATGATATTTTAAAGCCAGCATAATTTAACCCAGAATTAGATTTGACTTCTATCGGCTTATCTGATTGGCTGATATTATTAGCGCTCTTTCTAATTGGATCTAATCTATCACTTGACTGGCTACTATTTAAAATATCTCTCTTCTCTAATTGGCTAGAATTTAAACTCGTTTCTAATCTATTCAATGATTGACTGGCTGATTCAAGCAATTCTTCTAATTTCTTTTCTGTATCTTCAACTTTCACGACAATTTCATCTTCACCTAAAATCTTTTTCTTTGATTTCCTCTTTTTTAAACTTCCTCTTTTAGTTTTTACATCCCCCCCCAATTGTCTCTCGTCTAAATTAGACTTTGTCAAATCATCAAAATCTTTCAACTGACCCCCACTTTTTATTTTCCCTAACCTCCCTTCTCCCCCCGGAACTTTTAGATTCTGATCTCCGGAATTAAACGCCGGACTTACGGATCTCGGAAAAGCAATTCCGCTGACGCCTTGGGCTAAAAATTCCGCTCTTTGTTGCTGCATGGATTTCCGTTTAGTTTTTCCGCGATGGACTTCCCTCGCTAGTTCCGCAGACATCACTTGGGTTGGACTTTTTGATTTCTGATATCCCTCTGTTTTACTTTGCACCACTTTTGCTAAATCGTCGTCATTAGTGTCCGCGTAAACAATATCTGAAAGTTTAGGTTCGTTTTCAGTACTTGAGTTAAGTTCTTGGATTAAATTTTGCGCGTTCTTTTCATCTGGAAAAGGTTCAATGGAATTTCCACATATGGAATTTCCACCAGGACTAATGGAATTTCCACCAGGACTAATAGATATTCCACCCGGACTAACGGATTCCACAACCAAGCTGGAATCACCAGGATTTGAACCCTCTACATCTGTAGTCATCAAAATCAACTCACTCTTCTTCTTCCTCATCTTCTCTTTCTCTACATTTCTCAAGCTCATACTCTCTTCACTCGCATTAACCTGAGCCAACGAGCCAGCGATTGGCTTAGCATTGTTTGACGTGCTCCGTTTTCCCTTCCCGGTCAACTTGGAAACTTTAGACGAAACAAAATCCACCAAACTCATATCGCTCTCTGTCTTCTTCCCCCCACCGCTAATTTTTTTATTTTTGGATTTGGCGCGTTTTGAAGACCCTTCTGATTTCTCAGACGCGATTTCCGTGATTTCCATTTTTTCCGATGAAATGGAAACTGGAGTTTTAACGCGTTCTGCCCCTGGACTTATTCCGCGTTCCACCCCTGGACTTATTCCACGTTCTGCCCCTGGACTTATTCCGCATTGCATCCCCGGACTAATTCCGCGTTCGTTAAAAGTCAAAGATGTAGCGATAGATTCCGCTGGATCAGCGGATTGGTTCCGGTCGGTTGATTGGGTTTTCCGCTTGGTTCGTTTCCTGCGAGTCTTTTTGACAGTGGCCATATTGGAAGGGTCAGATTCAGGAATGGAAGGATTGCTTCGTTTTATCTGAGAAGAGCTGAGTTGTTTTTTTGTTTCGGCGTAATGTTGCTGTAGAGTATCGATGGCTTGAGAATAAAAAATTAAAAAGTAAAAGTAATTTTTGCGTTGAACTTGCAGCAAAAAAATTTATATGTAATTAATATAATAGTAATACTAGTATTAATTCTTATAGCTATATAACTTGCATACAAATAAGTATTAATTAATCTACTTAAAATCGATATTTTAAAAATATGAATCAACAGTGAAAAGATACCGAAAAAGATACGAATTCTTACTATTACTAAAAATAATAATAAATATTCATTTAATATTAATACAATTTAAATAAACTGTACAATGAGATAGTATATAAACTGTATAAAATATAAAAAAACTCCCCTCCCTCTATTAAATGACCCCCTCCCCCCTTCTCTATTAAATGAACCCATAAAAAATTACCCTGATCTATATTAACGACACGCCCCTCCCTATCACAAATCCGGGTCAGGGCTGGTAGTTTTCCCCCAAAACACGACCCCCTTCTCCCGTGTGGTGACCCTTCCTCCCCCCCGTGTGGTGACCCCCCCTGGTCCTCCTGGGTGCTGCTGATCATAGCGTACTGATTTGATGCTACCACATCGAGAAGTCCTTCTGGTAGCATTGTATCCTCCGCGGTACTAAAAGCGAGATTAGCGCCGTCAAAAACTTCGGCTTTACCAAGGCGCGCGGTAGATAGACGAGACTGAGAAATGGAAACATTTTGTGTTGATCAGACGCATTAGTCATTCAGGTAGAATTTACGTAATTGATACAGTACAATGTATTTGTTACAATACTCAGACACATATATTAACGTAATAAAACAATCCTATCATTTTATTTAATAACCCTAACCCTAATCAACCCTAAGCTTAACTCCAACTTTAAACTCCAATCCTAACCCTAATCCGTATCCTAACCCTAACCCCAAAAATTAATAATCAGAGTCAATTTATCAAGAGCATTTTGACAGCCGCCCTTTCTCTAAATAATCCTTTTTCAGAATATTAACCAAAATTAATTAATTAACTAAAAAAAACTAAAAACTTTTAATTTTTATATGTTTGAAGTTTATCAATCGTTTTATTAGCCATACTTGTTCAAACTATTAACTTTCTGTATACCTGTAGATTTCTAGAATGTATACTAGAAAGATACTGTTTAATCATAAGATTAAACAGTATCTTTATAAATTTAATTTATTTAAATTTATATAAAATAATGATAAAATGAACCAAAAGTAAAAAAAATACAAAATATAATATTTCAAGTTTTTAATGAACCTGTCTTAAATTGGTTCTCTTCATACTTGTTCTCTTGAGATCAGCCCCAACTAGATGAATCCTCATTAAGTCACAATCATCAAAATTGGCCCGTTTAAGGGCTGAGGCCCCAAAAGAGAGCGCCTTAAGGGGGCGATAGACAGGCTGAATGACCCCCCGAGCGCCGGGGACACTCCCCCCACGAATTTTTAGAATATATTCGCATAAAGATTGTTTTTCTTTTGATGGAATGGCACAGTAGTTTTGCATGACCTGGTTGTAAGGAAATAAAAATTCTTGCCAACGAAAAAAATTACAATTGAAATTTGTTAATTGTAGTTAATATATGAAAAAATTAAAGTATAAACAAAATATACAGCAAAAATAAAATTAACAAAAGATAAATTAATATTACAGACATTTTTTTTTTACTTTCTTTCAAAATTTCAAATCATCAAATAAACCCCCCCCTAAAAAAACTCTTTATCCCTACCTCAGTCCCAATCAGCATTCTATATGGCAGATACAACTGATGAAAGTCCCCCTCCCCTACCCTCACCCTCCCCCCAAACCTCCCTTCATCCTCCCCCACCACTGAATACGCCTGCGCAAAGTAGTCCCAATCCAGCATCAATCCCCTGTATCCGTAAGCCGCCTCATCGCACCCATCACCTGTAAAATAATCCCACACCGGGGAAACCCCCTCCCCAAACAACAACCTATCCCGACGCAATCCCGGTTTCTTTAATACTTCGTATAAATCCCATTTAAGTTCCCTCTCTCCGATAATAACTGATATAAACTTCCGTCGTGTGACATCATCATCTTCGTCATCGTCATCATCATCAAATTGTCCAAATATTGCCCCGCGCACCAGACTGTTACGTTCCCAGACGGTTCCCTTGCGTTGAACGGAGTAGTTGACCGCGCATTCAACGCAGTGTTCAGCAAACAGACGGATGGAAGTGTCTTCGGTCATCAAAGAGATCTGGTATTCAAACATCCGTGCGAGCTCAGAGGCGGCTTCCACTCCGATGCACATGACAACGTCTTGACCAAGAGCTAGGTCAACCTGAGAAAATATATGGTAAATAAAAGTTATCAAGTAATAAAAATACGATAATTACGATCTAATACAACTACGATTGCAGCGAATAACATAGCAAATCTTTTTTTAATCAATAAATTAGATTTTTTTCAATCAATAACCTGTAAAAAAAGATAAAAAAAAACATGACGATACAGAAAAATACACTGAAAAATATGTTAAATTTCCAGACACCTCATTATCTAAATCACCAGCACTTCTAGAATACCCCCACCCCCCTTCCCCCCCCACCGACTCCCCAGAACCCCCCGCGACCCCCGAGTCAGACCCTGCTCTCTCCAGTCTCCCTCTCACGTGCATCAGTCCGTGGAACAACGCGTCGGGTATCGTTAAAATATATTCCCCGCAGTTCTCTTCGTCTGGTACCAAAAGTTGCCGAGGAACATCCCTCTTTACGAGGTAACGATAGAGGGAAACGTGACGGTGGGGGTGGGAACGAAGGTGAATGGCTATGGACAGGATGGACGTCTGGGCGGAGCGGGAGGGAAGGGTAGAGTAGCGATGGAGGAGGGAGTCAACGAAGCAGGACTCAAAGAGAGAGAGACGATGCTTGATGCTGGTGCTGTCTGGGAAGGTCCAGTGAACTTCTGAAAAGAGAAGATCCAATAAAGAAGAGATATAGCTCAATACCTCTATAGAGGATCAATGACTTCTATAGAGGATCAATGACCTCTATAGCGGGTTAATAACCTCTATAGAGGGTCAGTGACCTCTCCCTTGCCTGATCAACAACATAACATTTTATATCGATCTAAAAAGATTCCCAGATCATTTCAAATAATTAATAATATAATAACATCATAGCTGAAGTGACTCATCAAAAAATTAAAACTGTCTATAAGAAAAATAAGAAATTAAATAAGATACTATAAGAAATTAGAAAATTTACGCAAATAAAAATGTCACTTTTACTTCTTATAGCCCTACCCCCCCCCCCCCAGTAAAATTAAGCCAAACCTTTAATGCCCCCGGTGCTCCTCCCCCTCTCCTTCTTATCCAATGACAGATGACTCAACGATGCATCTAACCCCGACCTGCTGTCTTTCAGTGACGCAGCAGAACCATTAGGCAACCTCCTACTCCTCGCCAGCCTCGTTCTCTCCTCCCCTCCCTCCTCCTCACCCTCCCTTCTCTCCCTCCCCACCATCACCCCCCCACTGTGCCTATATATCTTTATATTCACAACAGGTTCCTTTGCGTAAATTATACTCTTCCGGAATTCCCCTCCATCATCCATCGTATCAAACGACGGAAAAACCCGAAGGTCGACTTTCCGCAGAGGAAAATCGTTACTTTTCTGCCGATCCCCATCTGTTTCTTCAGTTTTAGCCTCGTGGTTATTAAGTTCTGCGGCTGAGGATAATTCCGGACAAGATACCATTTGATGACGTTCTGTTTTGGAGGATGAAGCGGATTTTTTGCGTCGTGGAAGCGTTTCGGAGAAAGTTGCACGAGCGGAATCACGGGATTCGGATCTGCTGCGCCCTCTGGGGGGCTGGTTCCCCATTTTGTGTTTAAAATATCGTCTTGATAAAAATGGAGATTGTATATTCTGAGATCTCGTTTATAGTGGTGTAAACAAACAAATTGAGACAAATTAGTGAAGTGTAAGAATCCAGATAGTTTTTTTATAGTTGTAAATTCATCTCAAAATGATCAATCAATTAATTGATAATTTTAGATTAAACGCTTTGCGTTTATATGAACACGTAATGATTGTTATTTCAAGAAAGTGATTATTATTACAGCATTTATTATAACAAATTATTTATATTCATATTTCCTGCTGAAACTCTGCAACAGAAATAGTTATCTTTTTTATTTATCATTTATTTCAAATTATTTGACACGTCATCTAAAAAATATGAATTAATGCTAACGCAGCATTTAAGACTCGAAAGGCTAACTATAGGCTAACTGCTATTAACATATTACTGAATGGACAGTGAATCAAATAAATAAAGCATAACAAACAACAAAACAAATATGATTAAATAATTTACCATAAAGATAAATATAACACACATTGTAGACTTATCGTGAAATTTTATGCTCTATACAATACATTGTAGATGATTTCTGAAATGAAAGATCTATGATACGCAATGTCTCACTATAGTGCAAACATTTATCAAAGAGAATCAATACGATCTTTGATTTCAGCAGATAAAATAACAGACATTTCACAAAATAACGAATGTTTATAATGTAATCTCACAATAAATGTTTGCAGTCGAGTACCAATGGAAGGTGGAGACGGGTTGGGGGTGGCGATGGCTTGGAAACTAAAGCCCCCACCTAAAGAAATTCTACAATTTCACCTAATTTTTTAATTTGAATTAAGATTAAGGCGTCAAAAACTCTTTTAAGAATAAAGAAACGATGAATAAAAGTATTAAATTAAAAATAAGTCATCAATAACTCTGAAAAAAACAACAAATTCTTTAGAAGGTCCCCTCCCCTCCCTTTCCTCCCCATCAACAAATCTGTAAGCGCCACTACATGTAAAAAGTAGCATATATTTAACAATGCACTTAAACATGAAAACACTATATTCTATAAAAAAAAGTGTACTCAGGACTATTGTCCTGAGTATGTGCATGTTATAGTAGTCTTTATTATTGTTCTTAAAAGTTTTACAGGTTAAAGCTAGGGGCCCTTTGCGCCTATAAAAACTGTCTGCCTAGGCTCAGTACTAGGCCCCGTAATACTAGGCCCCTTAGTACTAGTCCCTGTAGGCCTACAGCCAGACAGATATTAGGCCTACTTGAGTCTAAACGCTTCATTTGTTTACAAATGCCTTGAAATAATCTAGATAATAAAAAGTTACACTAGTACTGATGAAAGAATAAGATATTTATTATAGTCACGAGGAAGAAGAATTTATTTTAGAGTCATGTCAAACTAGATAATAAGCTATGATTGATTTGAATATTTAATCGATTAAATTGAAATGCTGTAATGTTTGGTTAATTATATAAATTAATAAATTAATTGAATAAATTATCAAAAGGTTGATAATATATACCCTAACCAATTTAGACATTAACTAATAATAACTATAAATTTTTACTTTATCCCACCCCTCCCCAGACAGATCTAAAAAAAACAAAAAAACAACCCCCCCCCCCCCCGAAAGAAATTAATATTTAATACCACACTATCCTATATATCGTTCAAAGCACTTCATACTTTGCTTAAAACTTGTTGCAAGAGTAATATATGTGGAGGGGGTGGGGGTATGAAAAGAGGAAGGAAGGGGGGGGGGGGGGGAAGGGGAGGATGGAGGGACGGGAAAGAGATTTGTTATACTTTCTTTTCTTGTTGTTTTGTTTCGCAGTTTGCCATTGACTGCTATTAAATTATCTCTGCCTGAAGTTAGACTCCATGTGCAACAATAACATCACTTTATCACTCTATCACTCCATCACTCTATCGCTCCATCACTCATCACTGCATCACTTCATTTACATCACTTCTAGATATTAGATCTTTCGAATGATGAATTAACAAAATTGGGGAGGGGCAAAGAATTAGAATTAGCATAATATTATATATGCATATAAGAGTATGCAATAAAATCACTGCTTAAATATTCGCATTAATTCTTATAATTACTGTAATTACACAAAAAAATACATATCACGTTAATAAAACACACTCATAATTTGGAATGTTATAAAAATTTGTATTCAAATTCAACACGAATTCGCCCTAGGCCCTCTAGGCCTAACTCTAGAAATAGGCCCACAGCAGGCTTACACTTCGCTTAGGCCTATAGGCCATAACTTATAAACAAGAAACCGTAGGTTTGGCAAGTAAGAATTTATCAATAGATTAGTCATATTAGTGTTTGAAAGTGGGCGGAGGCGAGAAAGGGGGAGCGGGCGCAGCGGAAGAGGGGGGACGGGGGGGCTGTAGCAGCTGGCGCATTGTTGGAGCGTTTTAACGTTTATTGTTAAAAGGTGAAAATAAACGAACATCAGCTCAAAGGTCGTTTTATATAAGTATGAATAAATCTATTTTATGAATAAATCTTTTCAAGTGATTTATTGCAATATTATAAACTAATATAGATGTTGATAATATCAACATCTATATTATTATAATACAGATAAAGCCTACCTTTATAAAGATATGAAAATTATGATTATAATATTCAAAAATTAAACTATATTTACTGTTTAGGCCTATTAAACATAAAATAACAATAAAACTCACGCCTAGAAAACTCAGAGAGTAGATCTAATCTAAGAATAAGTCTATTTAGTTTATTCTACTACTAAAAAGTCTACTCGCTTACCTGCATTCAGATTATAATCATAGTATTATCATAACCTTGATCGTAAATTTATAATCGAGTTTTTTGTATAATCAAAAGCCTAAATAGATTTGTTGACATTACAGCTCGGTTACACACGTAGGCTTTTAGCAATAAAACATAAATTCACCGAATCGCTGTCCTATATTTTAATATACAGCTTGTAAATAATAAAGTTTATAAATGTAAAATCTTGTAATTAAATCAGCTTACTACTGCATAAATTAAATAAATTAATGACTTATTTCTAACTTATCCTATTTACGATTACGGTCTACTGATAAATTTAGATTAGCTGCTGGCTTAAAAAATAATTCTATTCAATCTTGAATTGACAGAAAAAGAGTGCGAATAATAGAACGCGTGCGATCTTGGCTGGCTACAGGCGAGGGTTGGCAACGCACTGTACACTGGCTTGAATTCATTGAGCTAGCCGGCGTGTCAATATAAAGCTCATCAAACAGTTGCGTATTGGTCCAATAAAACTTAAATATAAACACAATATTTATATAATTATACCTTTAAAGATATTATATAGTATATAATATTGATATTATATTTCTTAGCTTTGTTTCTGTTTTAATGTGTTTTGAATTTAAATTTGTATCTTTAACTTCTGACAATACAAAATGTATCACAGTAGGCCTAAATATTATTTTTCATTATTTATTGGTTTTTTGCTAATTATAGGCCTAGCCGGCTATAATATAATAAATAAGAGATTAACATCTGCCCAGAGTAATTTCTGCCCCTCCAGGCCCTGCCCCCCTCCTCCTGGCCACGCCCCCTGTCATTCTGCAGAATTAAAGATTCAGTTGTTTTCAATTTGAAAAGCTAGACGTGGCAATTAAATATAGGCAGAGATTATCTTGTTAAATTTAAACTAGAAATATGGTTTGTATCAATTATAATGCTTTCAAGCCTGGACTATATATCGAAGGTCATCTAGTGCTCGTGTTTAGATTTACTGCAAAACTTTTCTATCAAACCAAGTTTCAATGTTTAGCCTGTCAATCAAGACCAGTTTTTCTTTCCCATACGTACTCTAAGTATGAGTTAAAAGTTGATTTATGTGGGGGTGGGGGAAGGATCAGGGGATCAACCCTCCCTATCATTCACAGAGAAGGCCCGGTCCCACTCCCCCCCCCCATTCTAACATTTCATAGATTAGAATTTATAGGATCTGCGGTGAAGGTACGGTATCTAATCTAGTTCAAATTTATTTTTACGAAGGCCTAATTGTTGCAGATTTACTATAGGCCTATGACTCTAAATTATGCATTTACAATATATAATTATTTAAGTCAAATACTATAATTCTTAAAGTATATTGGTATACGCTCTCTTGTAAGAATCTCACTCACGTCGAACTTACATTTGAGACTTAAGTGTACAATTCGAACGCAAAACCCTGGAATTCAAGGTGCAACTTCATCCAGACTTCAGTTGTACCTGGATCAGAGAAAAATGATGAAATCTGATCAAAAACCTTTTATTCCTCCTCCGCCTCGTTCTCCGCTTCCTTCGTTCCCGTCACGATCCCTGGTAGGGGTGGGGAGACGCGGAAGCGAGATGACGGGAGAGACCGGATTGAGTCCGTGGACCGTGTCTGATCGATGGACTATACCTTTAATGCTGTAGATCCATGTAGAATGTTATCAAACTAAGGGGGATACGAATTTGAAAAGAATTGTTATAGGGGCATGTTTATTTGTGTATATGGTAGAGTTTTGTTACTTTTTGGTTTTATTTGTTGATAAAACTACAGTTATCTACTACTGTATTATGCATACATATATTTTTGGCGTAAACGTTTCGTCAGTAATGACAAAGTACGATTGTAGCATATATGATTAATTATAAATTGAAGGATCAATTGCGAGATTTTTTTAAGGAACGTTTTATTTGTGAACCGTTAAATATTGAAATATTTAAGGGCTATAGATCCCCGAGTAATCCGCTGGGTTCATTACCTGTATTGCACATAGCGGGATACGATATGATTTCGTATCTCGACGAAAATGTGCAGATTTTCTAACGATTCATTAGCATTTCTCGCACGAAATTTTGTTTCCACTTCAGTGAGATGACTGAACGGTGAAAGTAATAACAATCCAGCGTGCTAATATTTTACGATCAATTCTCGAGAATTTTTATTATTATGCTTCTGCAGCCAGTACCTTGCATGTTTATCTGAGTAAAGTTCTGCAGCTATGTACTTTTATTGCTTTGAATCATATCAGAAACTTTTAGTTTCGTTCATTTTATATATTTCATTTGTATAAATTAAATTGTTTTTTACTGATAAGTAAATTAATTATTTGTTTTCAGCTAAGTTAATTATTCAGTTAAATTATTTCTTATTTTTGTATATAATGTATTAAATATTGTGCTAATAAACTACTAGGCCTACTACCAGTTAAATAATCCTAAATATATTACTTGTTGTCTTTATTATTAATTCTCTGATAGAAAGCGTATAGAATTATTGTTGAAAGATGTTTTGAAAGTTGATTCTAATTGAAAATCCTCTGCAGACAGAGAATCAGCGAGTAAAGCGAGAATGCAGCTATGATATTGTTGTGATGTTATCTTTTGAAACAGCAGAAGTTGCAGAAGTTGAAACCAGTACCTATGTAGCAAATTCAAAATACTCCATAGTCTAAAACACTTCTTGTGTTTTAAAACTAGAGTGTTTTGAACCTCGTTTTTAAACACTATCGTTCATTGAAACTGTTAGGATTAGGATTGGGGTTAGAATTAGGGGCGCCAAAAATTGCCGCTGTTTTTGAACATTCAGTTTAAATCACAAAAAGGTAACAAATAACTAAAAGCAAAACTTTTAGCCTTTAATAGTTGATATATATTGTAATTATTTAATTGCTTAACTTATAATTATAATGTAATATGCAGAGAAATTAATTGCATTTAATCAATATACAATATAATGTTATATATATATACATATATTATACACAAATCAGTAACTAAAATTATGATTAAAATTGATGTAGGCCTAAACATTTTGGTTGAAATTTTCGATATTTCAAAGTTTTAATGAACTGTTGAAGTTCTAAGCAACTTATTAGATTTGAAATTAACTTTAAACATCTGATTAAATCACACAAGATCACTACGATTTAATAGCAATGTTATTGTCAAGAAACGGCGCTTTCAACCAATAAAATAACTACAATAGCTTTATGTTTTGTACTCTTTAACTTAAATCTGTGATAAAACTAGTTTTAGAAGTACTTTTAAGTGTTACTCAACCAAGCTTCATGAAATCTGCCAATAATTGTTATTTATTCTAAAATTGTAGTATATTTCTAACATAAAAGTGAATATTTATAATTATATCTTTTGTTAAAGCTTCGTATTGATTGCTCAGTAATATAAACGATAAGCTACACAAGATAATATTGAAAAATTCCAAAATAGCTGAATTAATATAATTAATCAATATAATTAATTAATATTATTAATCAATATAAATAATTAATAGAATTTATTAAGCACAAAATTAAAAAACAAATCATGGCAGAAGCTACTTGAAGCAAGATTCGAAAAGTCAGAAACTGAATAAAACAAAGAAACGCGTCAAAATATTATCTCTTTTATAATATGCATTTATTATTTATTAATAAGCATTGGGATATAAACATAGACATCATTTTCTCACATTCAGTGCTCGATTAAAAGAATTCAGACTCGACTTTCAAACTGTTACAACTTTGAATAAAAAGATGTTAACAGTAAAAACTGATATTTTTAATTCAGCTCGCTATGTCTGATCAGTATTTCAGACACAGTTTTATTTTCAACGGATTCAATTTTTTCTCATTATATTGAATGCCCTTTCTTATTAAAACAAGTAAGAACATTGCGTCATTTTACTTTCGTAGCAATAAAATGTGTAATTTTTAAATGAGAGCATATCGACATTTTAATCGCGCAACACAATCGCCACCGTAAGCGACATTAAAACGTTAGCTAAAAAGCCGCTTATCATCATCCAAGCGTAAATAGTAACGCAAAATAACGCAAAAATCAGCGAAAAAAGTTTTTCCCGCAAAAACACTTTCCTTGTAAATTTCTGCAGCATTTAGGATTTTATAGAATGTCCGCAATTAGAATTCTAAATCTACCGCTCCAAGTCAAATATACGACTACTACGTCTTCGATAATAAAACACTACGGAGAAAAAAAATCCGAATAAATAAGCATTTACAAGTTTATACATTCAATTATAATCAATGTCTATATAATATATATAAATATATATAC
>JAQIXG010000438.1:0-33042 GCA_034700105.1 Oconnorella tubifera
GTTATGAAAAGTAAAGTGTCAATTTTGATATTTAGTTGATATATTATATATACCGTAAAAAAATAATTAATTGTTTCATTCTACTGTATAACAAAAAATAAACAAATTGTTTCATTCTACATTTTATTGTTCTATATAAATGTGATCGAATTATAATATTGTAAAATTTAGTTATTAATTTCACAAAATTATATACCATTCTTCAAAATCAAAATTAGATTAAACAAAAAAAGCGATAATGATTGTCGTCATAATTGATGATTATTTTAACTAGTGTTCATTTCACTCTTAGACATGCTATTTATTTTACAAATTTAAATAAATCATTTTATTGATACTATAGTTATCTATCTTGATTTTTTTACTGCAATGACTTTATGTCAGTAATATCCTCGGTTGAAATTATAGAGTTGTCTGTATAATAGGCGACGTTAAATATACTGCTAATTATTATTAGGCTTATTATAGTATAATAATTATGCAAATTATAATAACCATACGAAAGTGTACGGTATATTATTTTGCGCAAGATTTGAATGTATTTCTATAAAAAAATCATTGCATTACATATTTCATAGTGTGTTATATTTATATTCACTTGGAGCGAATATAAGTTTTTTTTGACTACATATGTTAATCATTCAATTAGCAATTCTTTTAACCAAATACAGATTATAAAAGTTAACATACAAAAGTAATTTGATTACTTTTATAATAAATATAATTAATAAAATTTATAGTAATTTTATTTTATTTTTAATAATAATGCTTTTCAAAAATCAATTGAATTTAAAACAATTTGTCTGTTTAATAATGCGCGTTGTGAAAATTGAATGAAACAAATGAAGATGAAGCGTCATTCAGTAGAGCTATTCAGTAGATAAAAACTAAAGATAATATTATATCAAATGTTTTATATAAGTATACACAGTAATAAACTAGGTTAGGGTATAAATAACTTTGTGTAATTAATTCATTATACTGACGTTTCGTTTTGATTTCATTACGCTGCCAAAACCTAATCCATTCAATATCAACTTAACTTCAAAATTCTTGCACCGAGTAAAATAAATCTAACGTCACAGTTTATATAAGCCAGATGCGAATCATTTAGGTGTCATCCGCAATATTACAGAATCCCATCAATCTGTATCGCATTCTAATCATTACATATTCCTGCTACAACTGATTGTCAATCATCGCGTCAATATAAAACTAAGATTATTAAACGGATTCAACGAGTAATTAAACAATAGGTCTTCTGTTTATTCTGATGGCAGATGCTCTAATAAAGAGTCGATTAAATGTTAACAAAGTTTGCGACTGAATCTATGATCGCACTGATACAATTCAAATAAGAATAACATTACTCAACTGTGACACTAATGAATGATGAGCGTGATTAATTAAAATATCAATTATCGAGATGTAATTTTGTAAATATTATCGCAATCGAGGGGGACTTGATTGCTGTTTGAAATTGAAAGAAATCGTTTTATAAGGTCTGTTTCACAGCGGTATTAGGTGATTAAGCGTGTGTGATTATTTTCAAATATTAGTATCAAATTTTATGGATTTTTTTAATTTTAACCTGACACTCAGTTAACTAAATATAAATATTTTTATTAATAATAATTTTTATTTCAAATTATATTTTCCATAAAATATGTTTTTTAATGTTCCATTAAATATGAAATTTGCTATATGTTGAGAAGTTTAATGATTTTACTCTGCTTTAATAAAATGATAAAATTTTATCAATTTGTTCAAACACTTTTAGATTAATTGTTTCAGTTTACTCATATATTGGGAGTCATTTACGTGTTATCACACCCAAATGATAAAAATATAGTTAAAACCATAGACCTCTGGTTAAAACATATTTTATGGAAAATATAATTTGAAATAAAAATTATTATTAATAAAAATATTTATTTTATAACCTACTCTTTGAAAGTACAGTATATTACATTACTGTTCACATAATATGGTTTACTGGTTTATTATATACTTATTGGTGATAAATTGATAACCTATTCTTATAGATAAAAGCAATAAAAAATAATAGTATCAACCTTTTTATTTGGTTTTATGTTGTATAACAATTATTATTATTATTGTATATTGCTATGTATTATTGTATATTGCACTGTTGTATATTGCACTGTTGTATATTGCACTGTTGTATATTGCACTGTTGTATATTGCACTTCTTTATATTGACTATTGTATAACTCTATTAAATTTGCAAGTAAGAAAAAGATAAATGTCAATAAATAAAAGATTTTTAGTGAAAAAAAAAAATAAAAATAAATAATCGATAATAATAATTATTTAAATAAATCAATGCAAACTTTAATTAACTAATGAAACTTAATCTCAGTTTATTACAGTTATAGGTTAGTAACATCTTATATAGTTGGTTTTATCTGTTCACTATTATAATAATACACTTACAGTAAGTATACTTATGTACAGAGGCGTCACTAGGGGGGTGCGAGGGGGGCGGGCCGCCCCGGGTGACACCATCACGGAGGGGTGACACCAAAATGAAAAAAAGTAAAATTTGACAGAGCAGACAGAGCTCGGTCTAGTCGGGTTTCAAAAACGTTCATAGTTAAATTGGACCAAAATTTTCCCGCACACAAAAAAATTACACAAAAAAAGAAATAAGAATTGTTACAGAGAAATAACAATGGGCTCATTAATTTACGCTTCAACACGAAGCAAGAAGAAAAAAAGAAAAAGGTCATCACTTTGTTTTCGGAGGAAAATTTCGGTCCAAGATATTGTTTTACTATTACGTTCATTTTAGCTACGCAGAAAAAAAATATTGGCGCCGCTACTGGGTGACACCGTGAGCTACCGCACCGGGTGACACCAACCCTTGCGACGCCACTGCTTATGTAGAGTTTAATTAGATTAATTCAAATTTAAAAATTCAAAATTAGATTAATTCGAAATCTAGTAAATTTGTTTTTAAATTTTGTATAATTGTATTTTATTTAATGCTGTTTTGCTGACGCAGTGATTCAATGCTGTAAATTGTTACTATTTCTAGCGTATATATTCAACTTTGAATATATCAAAAATCATAGAAATATAAAGTTGTTTAGATAACACCAGAACAAATAGGATATTCTGTAGACAATTATCATCCTCCAGAAACTGAATATGCCTTTGCCGGATGACCAATATCATTAAGTTTAGAGTTTGTAATGACATCTGTTTGAAAGGAGTACTACCATAAGATAGTATTTTCGAGAATATACATATCTCAATAGTACAATGTTACCATTGTAATATTTGTTCTAAACAGACATGACATGAAAGATACACAGCAAAGTGGGTTCATTGAAACAAGGCTCATTCTCTCGGGTTCTCGGTGATTTTTGTAAAAAACGAATGTGCGTTAGATTTTAACAGTTTGAAATTAAGTGTAGTAGAATGAAATGATATGAAATAAATGAATTTAAATTTAAAAAGTTTCTACTTTTAAAAAGGTGCGCAAGTAATAACAATAAAAACAGGAATAATTGAACACAAATTTGTATATAATACATTAAGCAATTGCTAAGATAAGACAGTATAAGCTAATCGTTATTTGATGCAACAAACGTTTAGACCATTATTTAAAATAGAGAGTCATTCGGTATATAAATTTAAAAACGAAATAAAAATATTACTAACATATATAGTTAACTAAAAATTAAAAACATTGTATTATGTATTATCACAACTGTCAATTGTTCCGTAGACTTTAAGCTTATACAAGTTGTACTGAAAATAACACAATGAGCTGATAATAAAGATTATAAAAAGTTTTACAATTACAAGAATATTGAATTAAACTGTAACGAAAATTATTCATTAAAAATTAGCAATTTACTGTAATAACGAACGTAAATTAAGAATAAGTTTACTAAGTGAAGCATTTTCTTGTGGTCACGGATGGGAGCCTCAAGGTTTGATAGAAACGAAATGTAATACAGAGTGCATGCGATCAGAAATTGAAATGAAATCAACTTTTATCATCTTTAAGTATAATATTGTCAAAGTAATCCACAATAGATTTGATACCTTATTTCTTTATCTATAACACATAATGTATATATTTTACTTCATTTTTTACGTGACTTTCTTTCGCCGCAGCAGACCACGCTGTCAATTTGCTTACTAAACCTAACCCTAATCAAATATACGATCCATCCGACGTTCTCAACTTTGTAAACATCTTTCAGAAACAATTTCGTCGGTCGACTTTACGCCTTTTCGTATGTTCTCCTTCATCATATATCTAATCTCATAACAAGCAGCAAAACGAAGAGGGTCAGAATTTGACGAGCAGCGTCGTTTGACGAACGGCGGGTGATTGCCGTTTGTTGCCGTTTTGTTGCCGCTTGTTGCCGTTTGTTGCCGGCCGCGTAGAGCTGCTTTGCCGATTGTTGTTTGCCGTTAAGTGGCGATCAGAGGCTTTTTGAAGCGGAGACCGACTTGAAAAATCCACGACGACTGAGTTTCATTGTTTTTCAAATGTTGGTTAGGTATTTTATATTTGAAGAATAAGTTATGTTGAGTTGACTGCATTAAGGGTTAAATATGTGTTCTTGCAAATGTTTTTTCGTATATTTCTTTGCTTGATCATATTTATTATAAATTTTCTAAAAACCACCGATTATACTTTGAATTCAAATTTCCGTTCATTCGCAAAATATAGATAATGATAAACAACATCGTTATCATGAAATTTCAACATCTGATCTTTCATTAAGTTGCGTTTGTATAAATCTCAATATTTATTCACTTTCTTCTCTCGTTTTTATTTTACTCTAATCTTATTTAATCCGGGAATATCTTCTCATTCGTGACTTTTCAAATCATCACCTTCATTCCCTGGATTGGACAACTTCTAAATATTATTATAATCTAATCTAACCTTAATCTTATGATAGAACAGTTTCATTTTTTCTGCACATTTTTCAATTAAACCATGAAAAACCCAATCACATCCACACTAATCTTTCCTTCAAATCACACCATCCGCACACTCACACACATCAGTAAACTACTAAACGAGCCCATCGCCGCCTTGTTTATGCCCGCTACCGAAGGCATCAAGCAAACATTATTCTACCGAGATCCGAGCGGGCAGCTGACGTTATGACACGTCGGGACCTCGAGGTCGCCGCGGTGTGTCTGAAGTATCGCTAATTATCCGACAGCCTTCGATGAGTTAGTTTTATGAGCTGATTCGCACCAAAGTGAAGTATTCGTCGCGTTTCTTCTCCAACATCGTCGAGGAGTTAACTCGGTCGTTAATCGTCCGATCCGGCAGCTGCACGGGGCGATTGATGGGAACTGGAAGAGAAAGAGATGAAGAGTGAAAGAGAGAGAGAGGAGAGAGAGAGAGAGAGAGAGAGAGAGAGAGAGAGCGCTACTGGTAGAGGTATCGTGAAGGTATCGTTGCAGCTGTCGCGTGGTCCCTCTCGTTTATTAGCAGTTTCCCCTCTGTAACATTTGATCCTTTCGTTCATCTGATACTTTTGTTCTTGTTAGAGATCTGCGTTGGGAAGCTGTTAACTATTTCCGGCGGTAATAGGATCGTAATGGGAATTTTTCTTAAGAAGATATTTAACGTTATTTTAACTCGGAGTTTTTATTGCTGATAACTGTAACGTTATTTTATTTCTTGAATTTAATTCTTCAATGTAATTAATATTTTAAAACAACGGTAAAGGGTATTTATTTATCTTTAATATAAATTAAGTACAGTTAAAATGCATTTATAAGTAATAAAAGGTATACATAAACTGTGCAAGTTGTTTGAATTTAAAATGAAAACATTGCATATTTGCTGATGTTGCATTTTGTGAGACATACTGGTTAACGAAATAAAGATCACATTTGCAAGCTTGCAGTGAATTTAATACGTCTTATTGATTCGAAAACCGTTTTTATTGTGATCTCATTGATTTGTAATTAACGTCTTAACTCTGTATTAAATCTCTTTCTAAAATATACACTATAGATTAAAAGCTGATTTTAATGATTTGACTTAAAGTTGGTTTTAACTCATTGCATAGAATTTAGATGTAGTGTGAAACAATAAGCTGTATTTTGCATAAATTCAGACTCATTGACTGTGTATTTTTCTAATTTGTATACAATTTACTTATTTGATCTTTGTTCAGTTGCTACACTATTAAATAAATGTAACATGTTTATATAATGATCTCAAAATGTATGCATTCGCTAAATAATATAATTTCTTCTGTTTCTAAATATTTATTTAATTTGTTTTTACACCGGTAATACAAAACATGTATTTGTACTGTATGTGAAATTTTATTATAGAAATGATTTGTCTTAATTACTTATTTGCCTACAAATTATGAACGCTTGTTTACTTTAGATAATAATCTTGCGTTAATTGTGAATGCATCTTGCAAAATTCTGTAACTTTTCTCTTTGTATTATAGTATATTTATTATTATATATTTATTATAATATTTTGCCTTGTTGTCTGCGCTCTATATCAAAATATATTTATTAAATATTATTTTTTACATATATTGTATGTTGGCAAGATAAAATCTGCGGCTGATTAAATACCATTTACTCGTCTTTTCAATTACCACCCTACACCTCTATTCATTTTTATTATAAATCAACCAAACAGCACTCCGTAATCTCAAATTATTACCGTTAACTAACTTGAACTGTTAACAAAATCATTATTTAACCGAAGATGAAAAATTCTCAGCCGCTTTATGAAATACTAGATCGATTAAACTATCATCCCACCCGCTTAGTCTTTACTCTATGATCGTCAAATCAAGGTACGGAACCGAACTTTACCCGTTCGCACCGAGCCGTCAAAATAATACTGCTGATGTTGAATCCCTACGAGACGGGTGTTGCACAAAAGCACGATTAATAATAATCGTTATTTTCTCGAGCGTGCCTATCTCCTTATAAACTGGTTCATTTGCCGCCGCGCGGTTTAGGTTCGAAGTGAAGTCTTTATTACGCCAGCTAAACACTCGTAATTGAACCCATATGATTTTATTTGAAAATTTAATTAAGTTCGTGGGAGTATGGATCAGCTTGATGTAGATGAAAGTTATTATCTTGTCTGCAGATGAGTTGTGTTTACACAGTGTAGCCGTAACATGTCATTTAGTTGCGTAATAATTGAGCAATTAATCAGAGTTTAAATTACATTGCATAATCTGCATTAATCATAATTAGAAATGAATGTATTTCTGAACGAAATTGAAATTTAAAAGTTTATTGATTGCTTGTTGATTATATTTATGGTTTTTATACATTGTATTAATTTTAAAACTTAAATTTTTATAATGGTCGTGTAATGTAAATGATCTAATTCAAGTCTGTAATCGATCAGCTGCTGCATATTTTTGGTTTAAATTATTATTCTAAACCAAAATATCATGTTATCAATTGAACGTATCATTATTGTATATATATTTTACATTTTGTTGTTAACTGAATTTAATAGTTTATATTTAAATTAAATTTATAGAGTAATTTAAGTTATTAAATTAGAAGTTTATTACAACTTGAATAAAGCTGACGACTATGTGAATTTAATTACTAAATTGTCAATATAAATGTCACAATTTTTTAAATATAAAATTTTGCTATATGCATGAAATTTTTTCTACCATTCCATATATTCTATTTTTTTCCCTAAAATCCAAATCATGCACAAATCTTTGCGCGTAGGCTATCTTATAAATTACAAAAATCAATTGACTTATAGAGGTCCTGCAAGAATGATATACTAAGGTGTCCGTGGTATATTAGGGTGTCTTTATCAGGTGTATTAAGTTAGATGTGGGATAATGACTTCTGTTCGGAATATACATTACCACTTCTGTAGCCTGAGGGTATTGCAATAGAGCAATCATTACCCTCATAAGTGTTGATAATTAGAGACCATCAGAATGGCAACAGTTCGCATTTGAGGAAGATTCAATTAATGCAATCATCGTTATAACAGATACAAAGCAGTTGTTGGATTATTCAATTGAATTGAAAGCACGATGCGTGACAAAGTCAAATGAGCGAAGATTCGAGTGAATTATGGAATTAAATTGACCGGATAAAAGAATATTCTAAGATGCTTATCACGCTATTTTATAATGTTTGCAGTCTCATATTACAATCAAAGTGGTCAGTTGAGTCACGAATACTCTGTTTGATATACAAAGGGACATTTTATCTAATGCAATTGTATAATGAATATTGTAAACTATATTTATAGTTTACTATATAATATAGTAAAATATGTAGTCGCTATATCCATCCGACGAGAGATACTTTTCATGCACCAACCCCTTCCAATTCCTTTGTATTTTTACCAATAAATGAAAAGCCTTCACAAAAAATGCTCTCTGTTTAGTTTGATAAAAATTTATTGACGGAATATAAACACAACGTTGCTTGCCTTGACGACAGTTTAGGTCTGCAGAGTAGACGAATTTCGCGCCAAATTAAAACTTTACAAACTGTTAAAATTAAATAGATTTCTTTTGTTATTTGTCAAAAATATGTATTATAAATAATAAACAAATAACTGAAATCAAGTATGCAATAAAAAAGATGCTTAAAGTTCGAGAATATCTTCTACGAAGCGAAAAAGATTATAAATTCGCTTCTAAATTACTATGGGTATGATTATGAATGAATCTGTTAAAAGTCATAAAGTTTACGCGAAATAGAATTATTACAATGCATGCAATACAATGCATACATTACAATGCATACAATAGATATTGAGTTTGCTTAATGTAAAAGGCGTGATTTAATCAGAGTTCCGTATCTATTTTTGTTGCTGATAGAATATTAAGAACAGAGATTTTAATTTTTGCAGAATATGAAAATTGATTGGCTTATAGTAATATAGTGAACGTTTTAAACCAAAAAAGTTTCCTTTAAATGTATTTGAATTTAAAAAGATTTTTTTCATAATTTCGTTATATGTTCAATTACATTTTACATTTTAAATTAAAGAGTAAAATGTAATTTAACATATAACGAAATTGTGAAAAAAAATCTTTGTAAATTACATTTTACTCTCTTAAAATGAAGCGAGAATAAATTTATAATTTATTAATTACGTATACAACGTTAAGTTATAAACTTCATTTGAAACTACTAAACCTAAAGGACTAATCAAACGATGAATTTATTTGCATTCAGTCATGCTTCCCATCTCTCCAATTCACTTCATCTGATCCCAAGCTAAACTTTTCACCAGATGTTCAGTTTCGGAACATTACTGCACAAATTCAAAGCTCCGTTGATGACCGATCATCTTCTAAGGAAGTCAATTATCTCTAAACTGCCTCATTTCGTGTACTTCAATGAACGTTTACATCGGGACTAGGTACGCCCAGACAGCCGCCCATTGGCCTCGGGGTAAACGCTCCAGTCGCCTGGGCTCTGGCTCTCGCTCGATCTTCGCAGCTTCAATGGATATGATGCGAGAAGAATCAATTTAATAGTATGAGATTGACTTTCATTGAATGGTTTAACAGTATAATGTTTCGCGAGGGAAATCATTTTTAATAATCATCATTTTGAAGATTTGAAAATGTGCTTAGTATAATATATATTTGTGTTTAACGATTTTTATAATAGAACGTATTTTAATCTGATGAATAATTTCTAAATTATATATACAATATAACTTTCAACACTGGTTGCAGTGAATAAATGATAATTACTCGTTTAAAAAGAATTAATGTGTAATTGACATTTAGTTCTTAATTTAGCTCGAATGTTAAGTTATAAGTTAAGTTTAAGTTATATCTTAAACACTCTGTATTTTTAGCTTTATTGCATTTTTAGTATGTATTTGTATTCGTCAGAAAAAGTGGTAATAAAAGCATAGAATGCAAATATAATCCATACTTTGATTTAAAATTAAATTTTAAATCAAAGTAAAAATCTTAAATTTAAAATATTTCCATAATACTAGAAATAATTATAGTAGCACCAATTTTTAATTTTAGGTAATTTTAATTTAAATATTATCATTGAATCATTAAATGGAGATACATGTAACGAGTGTTATATTGTATATTGTAAACTTATCAAAATTAAGCTTACTCATTAGCCAAATACATCGATTTTTTATTTGCATAAAATTTCGACCTTTCCAATTATAACGATATTAATGTATAAATATATATTATCAGTGAAATATGTTAATCAATCAATGATATCAGATTTACAGCAATTTTTTAAGAAATCATTTTTATGCATGCATATTGAAAGAAGTTTAAAAGTGATTTATAATTAACACTTTGCGGCAATGTTGGCGAAACTTTTATGCTATCTCAATGAGCTAAAAGTTTTTTTCTTAATGAGCACTCTAATGAGTTTGCATCGCCCGCAGTCGCTCATATCTTTACAAATAATACTATGCATTGTACGAATAAATAAAGAAGTCAGAATCGAACAAAGATGCATCGGTCCTAGGAGATAGTTATCAAGTTGTCACATTAATCTTTTCTGCTTCGACTCTGTATCTATTTTATTACCCGCATTATATACACGTGTCAGTTTAGAGCGTAACTTTGTGTGGTACTATTTGGTATTGTACTATATACCTACAGCTAAATGTTAAGCGTCGTAGTATTTTATACATATATCGCGTTCTTTGCGCACTAATTAGATAGTTAACGATACGTGAGCTATTCTTATTGATTGCCTTGGGATGCAGAGTTAGTATTTTCTACCGGGTTGTCTTGATGTAGTGTTTTATTTGCAGAAAGTCTTAACGATTAAAATGTTGTCATAAAATATTATATTCATAACAATATGAGTTGAATTAAACACGAGGCTCATAGAACTATAGCAAGAAATATTTCAAATGCAATTTAAAATATAATATATTTGAAATATAGTTATAGGTTTATAAGCTCAGTAAAATATGTTTTATATACAGAGCTTTAACTAAATGAAAAAAAATTGTTAAATTGAATATGTATATTTTGTTTCATAAGTTATACAACTTAAGTATAAGTTTATAAATTAAAATTGTATGGCATAGAAGAAAGTCATTTTTAAAATTGTAATATTTATTTATTTTTCAATAACATTATAATAGCTATTTATAATGGTCACTGTGATTGATTATTTATCAAGTATATTAGCTAATTGTTCATTATAGCGGCATATTACATATTTTAAATATTTAATATATTAAAATATTCAACTTACTAAATTTAAATGTTATTGCCTATTAATCACTTAATACAACGAGAAACAAATTTTTGTAATTTTACTGAAGTATTGATTTCATTTTAAAATGTTGTCTTGCAACTGAGGCTTAATAATTACTGATATTTGTAATATAGTGTAGTTTTAATACTGTGTAGTTTTAATTTTCGGTTTGTTGTTGTAATAGTTAACACACTAATTGTTCGTAATTAAATTGTAATTTAATATAGCCTTTGCACACTTACTATCTGAGTTGATTAACATCTATTTTAAGATTTCAATTGAGGAATGTTTTTATTAATAATTCTTTATTTTTACAATTTTAAATAATTCCTAATTTTAATATTTGCAGAATCAGGCAGTCAAGCGGATGCACTACATTCTACTGGTTTCTCAAAATCTCGCTCATCGATGAAAAAACGCCGCAAAACGAGAACAGCTTTTACCAACCAACAAATATTTCAACTGGAAAAACGTTTCGTCTACCAAAAATATCTCACACCGTCCGATCGTGACGAAATAGCCTTGACCTTGCGATTATCCAATGCGCAGGTCATTACGTGGTTTCAAAACAGAAGGGCCAAATTAAAGCGTGACCTTGAAGAGTTGAAGGCCGATGTGACCGCGGCCAAGGCCTTGGGAACCGAACCCTCGACCACAGTGTTGCATCGTCTGGAGGAACTCATGAAAGCCAATGAGTACGGATTAAAGAAAAAAGATAGTAGGAGTCCTAATTTAGACAAAAAGCAAAAAAATGAGTTGGGAAACGAAAGTTTGGGCTTAAAATCTAAAAATTATTTCGGCTTAAAGGGTACAAGTGAGATGATGTCGAATGAAACGATTGAAGTTTGTGAAGAATTTCCTGAAACTGAACAAAATAGTGCACATGTGCCAAACACGAGTTTTAACAATGTGGATATTGCAAGATTTTAAATATTATGCTTTTGGAATATTTAGTTATTGTATTGCATTTTTTTATATATTTGCATTTAGACCAATTTATAGCATATGCCTATAACATTACATATAACGTAACGTTATAGGCAATTAAGTTACCATAGAATAGTCAAGTAGGAAATATTTCTTTCCTGTAATGCATTGTATACATAATACAATTATGTTTTATATTTTGTAATGATTACATTTTTGAATAGTTTATAAATTAACGCCTATATATTGCTATTATTTATGTGCCTTGTTGTTTACTGTATTTAATAAATATATTATCTTTACTTATTATATCAGAAATGTTTTCGCTCTTTGTTTATTTATAAAAATAAAATAAAATATTCATAAGTAGGCTACCATAATTGGGGCTATTGAGCGGTATATAAAATTACAAAAAAATGCTAAGGTAAGTTTATTTAGGCCAATTTCAGAGATTTTAATTTCCCGAATTATCATATTTTTTACGTTCCTGTCTTTTCATAATCGCCCTTCTAAATAAAAACATTTTTATGACTTCAAATATTTATGACTTTTAAATCTGTAGGCCTTGCGGCAAGATGAAAGGAACACTCTCATTAGCTTTCAATGTGCGTCTAATTACGATCAAAAACGACGCGACGACGACGCAAATGTCGTCGCCGCAATGGTATCTATTGTACGCAACGTTTAAAAAACGACGTTGCGTCAATCGCCGCGACTGTTTTAAGTCGCTGAGTCGGTGTTTCGGTGACGTTTGACTGCTTTGTAAAGTTGTTCATCGTTTCTGATGATTTTGATGCTTTTCGATGTTATTTTTAAAATGTAACGTTAGGGAAACTGCAATGTAGATATTGAGTTAGAGAGTTTGATTATAATTCGATTTAATTGTACCGTATAGGGACTGAGTATACTTGATATCGAAAAATCATGATTTAATTTCGCAACAGTTAGGAAATTAAGATAATTTGCTTTAGATTAAAAACACATATATTGAAACATCTATTTAAACGAATTAATGTGAATTATTACAATTAGGACAACTGTTAAAGTTATATTATAATATCAATTAGTAGCATTTATTAAACAATAAAATGTTAATATTATAATTAGATAGTTATTCATTTCATAAAAAATGTACCGATTGTAGATCGTGGTGAATCAGAAGTTGCACTGTATCAGCGATTCGAGCGACTTAATTAAAAAATATATTAACTTAAGATATTTACAAATCAAGAAGCCATCAAGTTTTATGGCGCTAAGGATTATAAATACGAAATGTCTATTAAGAATGTTATAAATTAATGTTATTAATGTTATAAATGTTACCTTAAGTTTGCTATTACAGAAGTTACGTTTAACAATATTACGTGTAAAATTTGAAATTTCATGTCAATATCAATTTACTTAGAAAAAGCTAATAGCTTGTAACTTCAAATATGCTAATGATGATTAATTATCATTATAAAAATATTCTCCTCAATCATCATTCCAATCGCATTATTGTTGCCGTTATGCCTATTACAATCACAATCGTAATCATGCATCATCGTTGCGATAATCATTTGCGGGGGTATCGTCCCAGTGAACAAAAGTCTTCTCCGCTCTAGTGTCACATAATGATGCTATTAGACATTCACTGCATTTGCTCAATTTATTACACAATCTCATCATCTGTAATTACTCCGTATCGCTAAATCGATTGCTTTTTTATAACGTGACAACCATCGTCTGCGTGATAAACGCCGTACAAGTCTTTTCTCCTCGCGGCGTCTTTGATGTTCTACCCAGTCCTTTGATCATCTATCAACTAGCCGGCGTCTTGTCGGCGAGATCAAAGCGACTTTGAGCTCTTTTATCGTGCCGACAAAAAACTTGTTGCTAGAAAGAAGTTGCAGTCTATAATCTTGGCTTATGATCGCCGTTGTAATGGCCCATCACGTATGAGTTTTATGGATGAAAATGATGGGGCATAATTTCAATTACCGAAGTATTGAAGCAGTCGGTTACCTCCAGGGTGAACGGCGGGGCTAATACGTGCCGCTCGGTGGGCGCAACGCCTGGCAATTACTTTGCAAAAATGAGATGTAAATATGCGAGTGAATCCAGTATGTTTTAATTTGAAAATAAACGAAAAAAAAGACGATTAAGTTTGATAAAATGAAAATAGGAAATGATTATAAAATGATAAATTTTGATAAAATGATTGCACGATTATAAAATGATAAACAACAGTGTTGTCATGGTCGCATGTATGCATACTGGAGCAGCGTATACTTTTGATCGATTTATTAATTAGATTTAAATTATTTTATTTAATAAAAGAAAAGTCAACAACATCAACAACAGACATCCTCGTTTAATTAAAGAAACAGTTAAAAAAGTGTATTAAATGATATTATAAAGTGAAAAAATTGATATTATAGATATAGTTATTAGTTAATCAAAAGTCTAGTCACATAATTTTAATAACATATTCATCGATCTATTAAATGATGATAAAATATAAAATATAATGGATTATTTAATTATTGCATAAAATATATCCGCATTGTTCAAGATAAATAAACAAACTAGTAGATCTAACAACGTCTAAATCATTTTAAATTTCATTAATAAAGTCGTTTTTAAACTGATAAAATGCTGCAAGTATATCGCGTGCTATTCACTATAGTTGACCAGGTGGTTTATCGTATAGGACATTGTAATGTGTGTTTTAACTGATCCGGTTACCATCTCACAACACTGGTAATAGGGTTTAGTACCGATACAGTACAGGAGCTTATTTAATAGAGACTGTTTAAGCAATGTGTACTTTCTGTTGCATTTATCAGTTGATAAAGAAAGAAAATATTACATAAAATATTGTTAATATAATGTTAGTTATTATGCATACACAGATGTTAATAAGCTTACTATATACATGCATCATTCATGCGTAACAAAACATTTAATGGAATGCGAAGAAGTATCATAAGACACAGTTTTTAATAAAAAAACACATTTATATTTATACGTAGTAGCTTAATTAATTGAAAAAATAACATAGAAGTTGATAAAATAAAATTAGATTATATAAATAGACATACTGCGATTTTTCACTGTATATTTATCATATACATTTGTGATAAAAAAATCAACAATTGACCTAGATCAACGTTAAAGAATTCATTGTAAATGTTTTTGATAAAAAAGGTTATTGATGAAATTTAGTTAAAGTTGATGATATAAAAAATCCATATTCGGGACTTAAGCATAGTTGTCAAGACCATAGCTGCTGCTAGATACTTAAGTTACATCACCACAAAGAGGCTATTTACATGTTTCTACAACTGAGTGTATAGAAACCAAGTGATGACTGAATACTTGACTCTCAATACTGTTAATAATTTTGTTAAATATTGCAGTAAATACTTTTCTATTGGGAATGATACAGCAAGTGTTTATACAGCTTCAACTGATTATATTCTCAAAGTGAATAACATTTCATCTCAAAACAAAGACAATATGATAAATGATACAAAACAGGCAAGTTAAAAAATACTAAAACCAGTTCGATAAAAAGTTTCTGTTTAAAAGATAACAATAATACAAGTTATAGCGATAATATCACTCAATGAACATAAAATAAATAAATAAACTGTGTGCAGCGATAATATATAAATCTATGCGCATTAAAAATACAATAAATCCCAGTGAAAACTTTCAAAATTAAATAAAATTCGGAAGCAATTTTGTACACAAGATTTAAAACGCGACATTAAAGCAAAGTTTTCTATATACAATTTTATAATTAGAAGTTTTGGATAATAGTATCCTTGCAAGAAAGTCTCATTTCAAATACAATGCAAAATAATTGAAACAGGAGCTGAATTCTTAAATCAAATAAATGTTTTATTAGCAAATATCTCAAAAACTGTATCTGCAAATTACGATGCTCTTATCATAATATGAAAAAAAGTAATGTTAACTAATTAAAGTTTCATGACAGTAGTTTAATAATTTAAATTAACTAACTTGAAGCTTAACTTAGAAGAAATTACTACTAATCTAATTACTAATATAAAATTACATGAAAAATTAGCTAGTGTAATAAATAACCTATTAAACTAACCTTTAATAAGATTTGTAACATGGATTTATAAAATTAAATCCTAACTTTAGCATCAGAATCTAAGATATCAACTAATCGCCTTAAAAACTGGCAATAAACTCATAATTTTAAATGTTGTTATTTCAAACTTAGCAAAATTACTCAACTTTTGCTTATAATTACAAGCAAAAACATGATATAAAAAAAGATATGAAAATAAGCACAATAATTCTTTACTTTTAATATAAGTATAGTTAACAAATATAATGTTAAATGTTAAAAAATGTCAACACGTTAAATTCAATAACATTAATTTAATAAACTCAAACTAAATCTGCGATTACTATTAAAATTTAAATCGATTAAATCGAATTCTTCATGATTAAAACGCAAAACCAATGTCTATAAAATTTAACATTAAAAAATCCACTTTCCTTTAACTAACAAAAATAGGATTTTAATAATACCGGACACATTATTACCGTAAGTATCCGATTAAAGCATAAAAAATGCGGTATAAGTATTACGCCCAAGGAAACGATATTATATTTTACATTATACTGTTGCATTTTTTTTATAAAACAAACCATTTTTATTAACTCTTCCTTTAGACTTAAACAATCGATGTTATATTTTACATTATACCGTAATAATTACACCCAAGTAAATAATATTAAATTTTACTATTGCATTCGCTACAAAAATAAATCCTTTTTTATTATTATTAAATTTACTTTATTACATCTTATTCAAGCAAACTTTAGCTCCCGCCTGTGGAAACACAATAAACACCATCGAAAGAGGCGGCAAATCATACACACTCTGCGACATTTTAACCGGTTTCAAAACCGGAAGATCTTCATCGCTGACCATACTCAACACTTGCCCATTCAGCATGATATTCTTAGACAGTAGGTCACCTTGTGGTGCGGTAAGCTGGTAGACGTCCATATCGGACCACGGTAGCACCAGGGATTTGGTGACCGATGGACTGAAGTTGATGGCAAAAACGGTGACAGCACCGGGTGGGTAAGTGTCGGAGTGCGCCGTGCAATGCGCGTAGACTCTGGTGGTGGGTGCTGCGTCGTTATCAATGAGGAGAGAAGTGTTGCTAAGTGCTGCGTGGTTGAAAATTGGTATCAATATAAGCGTGAGAGATAGATTAGATTTAATTGATTTGGTTTGTTTAGTACTATTTAAACATAAAAAAGACAAATAGTTATATACAAAAATAAAAATAAAATTTATACATTGTTCAAAAGTCTTTAATGTCATAGAAATATTGAAGCGTCAAATAGTGAACTTGAAATTATATTAGTTGTGAAACAAACACTAATTAATATAATTCTAATTTCTAAATACATTTCACTAAATTCTCTTCCTTTGAGCTTATCATAGAAAGCCGATAATATATCTAAACACATCGTTTTAAATCTAAAAAACTACTGTACAGTAAAACCAATAAACATTAACATTAACAAATACTATTAAAAAACATTACTATTAAAAACAATACTACTAAACAAATAAATTATATATTTATCAAACAATAATAAATAAATAATTCTATCATCCCCTACATACCTACATCCAATACCAAAGGCCCCACCAGCCTTCTATGAATCAACGACATCCAATAATCAGGATTAGGATTCATATCAACATCCAACAAACAATAACTCATCCCATACAGAGTCTGCCGCGTTACTAACGCAATCCCAAGTCGCGCCGCGTATCCTAACTTCTCGAGCCATAAAAAGCCGGATATGAACCGATCGGATACGTTTGGCGTTCCCTCGTGCCACGCATCGGCGGTTTCGCCGATCCAAAGAGCGATACCGGGATATTTAGATCCGGATACGGCTGAGCGAACTTGAGCGATAGTGTTTTCCAATGCCGGGATGTAGGATGGATTGATGTATTCTTTATAAGTAGCAATGTTGCCTGGAAAATAATGATGCAAAAAAATGTAATCTTAGATAATTATAAAGGATTTTTCAGTAAAAATTTATTATTGTATTAAAATTTTCTTTTACAGTTTGTTTTATAAACAGTTAATTTATTCTTTATAATTAGCGAAGTTACCTTGAAAAGAATATGTATCTTTTATCGATCTTTTGATGTATCTTTTAAATATGTATCTTTTTATTTTTAATAGGTTTCATCTTAGATGAACGTCATGGATATTTCATAAAAAAAATTTCTATTAAAAATCTCTTTTAGAATTTATTGCATAAACATTTTCATGGATTACGTGATTTAGATTTGTTCACTGTTTGCTGTCACATCAGCACAATAAAAAACTAATTTGTGATAATCATAATAATAATGATAATACTAATAATTTGTGATAATACTAATAATTTGTGATAATCATAATAATAATGATAATACTAATAATTTGTGATAATACTAATAATTTGTGATAATACTAATAATTTGTGATTATCATAATAATAATGATAATACTAATAATTTGTTATAATATTAATAATTTGTGATAATACTAATAATTTGTCATAATCAGAATAATAATGATAATACTAATAATTTGTGATAATACTAATAATTTGTGATAATACTAATAATTTGTGATAATACTAATAATAGTTTTACACTGGTTTTGATCAGGCGCCCTAATAATTTCAGTTATATAATATTACAAGCAGAATCGCTACAATACAAAATAATTCCTATAATTGTTATTACTATAATTATTTCTTATATTACTTATTATTATTATTATTATTATTATTATTATTATTACTATAAAACCTTGGAAGTAGTAATGATGAAAAGTTATCGCCTTTAGAAAGCTTCCGGTCGCATTAGCGACGGCTTGAATGATGTCGTACCCGGTGCCGCTGCCCTTAATAACGCCAACTACGTCAGGACCTACGATAAAACTCTCCGCTAAATTAGGGTAGCTACTAATGATGTCATGCAATTTTATGTAATCCTCGCCAATCTGTAACGAAATACAAAAAAATTCGACAAAACAGTATTAAAAGTATAACTTTAAAGTAAATCAATAGAAAATACAAGAATTCAAAATGTTTAACTTAAAAGCAAGTAACTATATGGATTACACAAATATCCAATTTCATACGAATTACGGAAAATACAAATTCTTTTGCAATTATAAACGGTACAACTACGAAGTAAATCGATAGAAAATTATACAAGAATTTAACAATTTAAATTTAAAGGGGAGTATTTATAAGAATGACGCAAATAGAATAGACAGAAAATAAACAAATAAACACAAAATAAACATATAAACACAAAACAAACAAAAAAACAGAAACAACAAAATAAACAGAAAACAGTAAAATAAAAAGAAAATAAATAAACAAAAAGCAAAGAAATGAACAAAAACAACCTGTTTCGGACTCAACAACTGCTGCCCCCCCCCGCTTGTATACTCCGGTTCATTCCCAAGTTCAAAAACAACATTCTTTCCCATCTTCATTTCCGCTAAAAAATCAAACATCTCTATAGCGGTAGCCGGATCCCACTGAGTTCCCAACCTAAACTGGGAATTCAAATCAAACAACAATCTATTCCCCGTCGTTTCCGTTAATGTCACCAAATTAACAAAATCTCTTTTTGTCAAAACGACCGGCGCAGGTAGAAGTTTAGCCCGCGCTACCTGTTCCGACGGTAAATCGAAAAAAGTATACGCGGCCGTCGATCCGCCGATACGTAATATCGAAGGAGATAGACCTCGCATTAAGGTGTGAATTTTAGGAGATGAAAAATTAAACTTTCCGAACGGCGGATTCAACGCTAGAATGTTTAGATCGATGGTGTAGCTTATGTAGCAGTTTTCGATGATGTGGACGATTTTACTCGTATCGATTTGAACGGTAACTTTCTCTGCTAAGTTAATATCGTGCTTGTTTTCATTTTCCTGTTGGGAATTGTCGTGCGTTTTTATTATTTCGTCAAAGTGGTATATTTCGCGAATTGTTAAGTCGTCTTGCGATTTTTCGATTTCGATGTTTTCTTCGTGAATTTGAATGTTTTCGCGATTTTTAGATTCAGTTGCCTCATTTGATTCCATGTTAGCATTGAACTGTCGCGATTTCATTCGAATCTAAATTTAAATCACAGAATCAATTATATAAAATGTTTTAAATATTATCAAACCTTGTGACTGAATGTTACACTCATGGCCTGGTCAAGAAACGTTAGAAAAGTGGTTAGAGCGCTGGATGCGAAATCGATAAGTCCAGGTTCGAATCTCGGATAGTTAGCTATTTCTCTAACTAGCTGCGCCATTTAGTAAGTCGCTTAAATTGACAGCTGCATCTGAGACATCGTTATAATACGGTAATCCAGATGTTAAACGTAACATTATGGCTTGCATAAACTACATTCCAAATTCAATGTAATTTATGATTCCATCACATGCTTCACTCTCTACATCATTCATTGGCTTAGTGGTGAACCTACTGGGAGCGATAAACTCTGAATTGGTAAGTACCGGATTCGAATTGCCATACAACTCCTGAATTGTTGCACCATTAACTTATAATTTAACTTACAGTTTAATTTAGCTAATAATCTAACTTAAAAGCAAATAGAGCCTCTGCATTAGACACAGTACTTTCTCTTAAATCATGATGTTTACTAAGACAAATCTCTGATATTATTATGTATTATCATAAATTTATATTCAATTGTTATATTTGTGTAATTTAACAAACTTTAGCTTCATGAACTTAGCTTAAAACTACAAACCTGATTCTCAACCCTTCTGCTAGCCTCTAGATAGTCACGGATATTTCTCCCCCTCACTTCCCTCTGGTAGGTCGCACCATGACCGTGGATTGATTGGTCGTCATATTGTGCCGGGAGTAATTGTCCGTGAACCAAATGTCCGGTCAAACCGACGATAGTTAATTTCAACAATACTAGACCCATTTTTTAAATTTAACTGAATGAAACAAATAAATATACATTTAAAAAGAACTATACATACAAAACGGATCTATGCAGTAATTAATATAAGCATATGAACGCATTCATTTAAATACAAAATATTTTACATATAAATAAGTAGAATACAATGCACTAAGAAATGAATACAATAAACAATTTGATACAGACAAGTATTACAAATACATGCATGCAAACCGTACTATTACAAAATACTATTTGCATTTATCCGTATCCGAGATATTATACTGTATATTTATCTCAGTATTCCTATAATACATATTAGAATTGCATATTAAAAGCGTATACAAAAAGCACATAGAAATTAATACGATACAATTCAATCTTAAGATAATAAATATACACAAATGAATACATTAAAATACATATAAATACATATAACTACGTATAAATACATGCAAAAACATATAAATACATATAAATACATGTAAATAAATGCAAATACAAATAGATACATACAAATACGTGCATATGCATATAAATACGTGCAAATACAAATATATCCGTGAATATACACACAAATACATATAAATACATATAACTACAAATAGATACATATAAATACTTGCAAATACATATAAATACATGCAACTATAAATAGATACATATAAATACATATAAATATATAAAAGTACGTATAAATACATGCAAATACATAACAAAACAGTTAAATAGAAATAAATACGTGCAAATTATAAATAAATACAAAATAAATACTTTATTGCTACAATGCATTAAAATCCTTATGATACGTACAACGTAAACAATCCATACATTAAAAACCGCCTTACGTTGAGGCTTTAATGAGCGGATAAACAAGTAATTACAGGCCAAATATATCAAAATCTACGGCCTAAGCGCTCAACTCTGGGTGGTATTCAAGAAAAACACCAACCCGAGATAAAGACATCGAAGAGTATTATGTTTCACGCAATCATAAGACAGAGAATGATTTTATCAGATTTCTGATTGGCCGAAAGTTGTGATAGAAGGAGGCTCTGGGTGTGTTTTAAATAGAATATTAAATGAACTGCTCGTGATATCCTCACGTGTAACATTTTTGCCAGCAATAAATAATGGTTCAGCCCCCAAAATGAATGAAAAAAATATATATAGATTATAAAACTTCATTCAGTGATTATAATAAAACACTGAACACTAAAAACAATCTACATACCGACAACGCGACTTATATTGCGCAGGAAATAGTTAATAAATTGTGATCCGTTTTATTAGCTTAATGACGCATTTACACAGAATTTGTAAAAAATATTGTAAATGTTTTATATCATTTGTCATGCTGTAAACTTTTTTTCAACAATAATATACTTTAATTTTTTAAATAATAACGTTTTTAGTTGCATAATAGAATCCATGACATATATACGAATCAAGTCATGAACTCGTAATCTGTGTAAATATTTCTTATTTGATATATTGTCGAGATGATGTAAAAAATTGATATCAAGAAAAACAATTACTAATGTTATGATTCTTTTTTAATTTAATCGAACTTTCCAAAAAAAGCTAAATATTAAATTAGTCAACCATCTAATCGCTACGTCATAATAGCGCTAATTATGCAGCGAGTAAAACTAAAACTAAATATTAAATACTAAATACTAATATTAAATATTAGTCAAAAATGACATCATAAAATACATTTATTTTACATAAATAGACCTACAGGTAGCCTACGGTTAATAAATTCTAATTTTTCAGCTATATATTTTTTTTTCAATTTTTTGGGCCCCACAAAATCTGGGGCCCCCTGCCACGGCGCAATTAGCACTAAGCATAATCCGTCCCTGTCAACATGTGATACAGGGACTAAAAACACTGAAAATAGATTGTAATGACATTATATCAAGTTTGCTGCATCTATGAAAGCAAGTAAATGTAAAGTCGATACAAATTCTAAACACAGCAAAATTTAGATTTTGTTAAAAAATTAAGTCTTTATCACGTTTATTACCAATTGATAGTTTTGTAGTTATTTACAATTTTTAACACATAGCCTGTATTTTGCTGTGTTTAGAATATGTATTGACACTTTATTGCTTTCTTAGATGAAGTTAACTTGACGTAATATGGCACTGTAAACTTTTTCAGTGTTTTTAGTCCCTGTATCATATATTGATCACTCTACTCTATATCAGAGAGATATTGTTTGGTTAAATTAAAATAACATTTCTAAATATTTGTGTTCATCATTCTAAGTATTTAATATTAAACTTTGCCTATATATAGATATAAACACTGTTATTTGACATAATATAACAAGTTAGCATTGTTAATACATTTTTAAAACTATATTTTTTAAAATTTAACTTCAATTTTCATAGTTATAATTTTTTAATATTCATTTGCTATCTGACACCACATAAAAATAATAGGCATACAGTAAAAAAACTTTTACATTTAATTTTTTGTATTCCTCTGCTGTTAAATTATTACTATTGCAGTTAATAATAATTATTGTATCTGTTCATTCATTATATATCTATTAAAATTGTTAGTTATATATGATACTGATATTTTTTTAAATTTAAATGAAATAAAATATTCGATTAAACTTGCGTGTTGTCTTTTTGTTATAACTTAAAATACACCATCTATAGAATTCATTTTATTTCAAATAAATTAACTTATTTAAATATATAAGTCAAGAAATCTTACAAATATTGATTTTTTTTATATAACCCTCAATTATTTTATACAGACCCCAGTTATAACCCTAAAAATCAATAGTAGGGCCGATTTGTCGGGACCGTTATGAAGGGTCACGAATTATAAGTCAACTAGGCATATGTTAGTTTTAAATACTGGATAATAAGATTATTAGTGTTTCGAGTTAACAGTATACAGAGAATAGCAATTTAGCTTATAATTGGTTGTGTTATTGGTTTCAATAGACTGAACTATAAAGTTTTTTTCATATGTTGTTTAAAATCTAAGCTTATACAATGTGTATATTGTATATAAGTTTTAATGCTTAAGTCGTTAAGCGTTAAATTTAATAGTTAAAACGTTAACAATTAGATTATTTCTGATTTGAAAGGCGGGAAATTTTAATTTTGAACTTTAATTCTTATTGATATTAAGAATTAAAGTTAAGTTTACACTGTTTATTACGGTTAAGCTTATTTAACGTAGGCTTAATAAGATTAAGCTTGTTCCAATTGTTTAAGGTTAAGCTTATTCATACACTATACATAGTATGTTGCATAAGTAAACTTATTCTAAACTCATTCACTTTATATAATTATATAACCCATATTTAAAATACACATAGCAGAAATATTATTTATGACACTGGTTATATTTCCTTAACATTTTGTAATGCGCTGTTTAGATTTTACTGCTGCCGTTTATTAATTTTCCGTTTTGAGTCGTTCATAATTTTATTTATAATTTTAACTGAATAATATTCAACGATTTTTTTTATTTCAGGCGTTATGCCGTATTCAGATATTAATCCTACATTCTGTGGATATCTGTTCGTACATATATCTGGTCACAAAGATACTTTGAGTAAACGATTCTTTAAACTTGATAGATCGTCTGGGATGTTAGAATGTTTTACAAACGAAGGAAATGTACGTATTTATAAAGGTTATAATATTATTAGAGGGGGGGGGGGGTAACTCGGGGAATGATATTCATTTAACATATCATATATCATATCATAACATATCATGAAAATATCATATCTACGTTACTATATGTAGTCTTCGTAATTTTGAAACAAATGCCAGTTGGTATTTGTTTCTCATCTTTTCTACCTTTTCTAAAGTTTTTATATACTGTATATTTACGAGATAAATGTATAAATTCTATGAGATTTAGGCTAGCTAGCTTGTGTAATTAACTATGAAATCATTAATTTTTAACACATATATAATTATAGTTCCTTTTAACACTTAAATATAATTATAGTTCTCACCCTTTCCCGTGCAAAAAATTCATATTATTTTTTTATATATTTTTTAAACGTTTGTAGTTATATATTATGCTTATACTATTTTATGCAGTAGGTCTTAATTGTATACACCGCCTACGTTTATTCATTTTATTTTATTTTGGTTTGATTCTATTGCTTTATGTAATGTAGTTGTTAATGTAATTTTCGTTATTGTAAAGGATACGTATATATTATACTGTGAATGGGCATTATTTTTTACATATTTGTATTTAAAATAGTATTTTTGTATATATTAATATCTAGGCCTACAGAGCATATAATATAGTCTTATAAGCGGTGCATATAAACTTTATTGCCCGATATCCTGCATCTATGTTGACATTGTAATTTTGTGTTAGTAATAGCGATCAGTTGATAATAATAATGGTAATTATACGGTTACGTGTAATATTTACATTATACAATAATGACGTATTGACTTTATGACACTATTCAAGTATGACATTACATAATTGTGACATTATGCCAGTGGGATACCGTGCCAGTGTGTCATAATGTATACACTTTATACACTTTTTACTATATATAGATTTCAATTCACCAAACAAATGGTAGACAATCATAGCGAACAGAAAATCAAAATCAAAGTAAAATAAATAAACGACAAAATTAAATTACTATACCATTATGACATTGTGCTATAAACTGATAGCTAATAATTAAGTCTCACTCGTAATTAATAGTCATTAACATATAACCTATTGATAACATATTTTATATTACATCTTCAAATAATTATTTCTATACTTAGCTTATGTTATAGTATGTAATTATACGACTATAAACCTTAAACAACTGTATGATTATGCTTAACTTTGTTTTTGTAAACTTCGCCCCCACCCCGCCCCCCCCCCCCCCGCACTCAGGCCGCCACCAAATCTGATTAGCTTATACTCGATGTTAATATTTATACGCTTCGGTATTTTTATTTCCTTAAATATGTTTTAAACGAGTTTTTATGAGATGCTTTATCTGCAGGTTTTTAATCAACAGGCAAAAGTTGTAAAGCCACTAATTTCTTACAATATACGCTTCGTGTCTATGGTAAGTTTCATAAATTCTTGCAATATTTTTTCTTTAAAAAGTTGGAATAATTGATTTAAAATTTATTTTAAAAAGAGTCTTGAACTTTATAGCATTATTACTCTAAATTCGTATAATTCTCTACAATGTACACTAAGTTGAACTTTACTTTTAAATTAATTAACTTCATCAAGGTAAACAAAGTTAAACTTAGGTTATTACTTAGTTGAGAATAGTGAATATAATATTGCTGATATGGTCTTTCTAATAATTACAGAATGCAAAATATGCGATTAACTTATAGGGGATTCTAACGTGAATCTTTCACTTTCTAATTCCTAGTGTTAACCACTATGTTATATGTTATATAACCTTCCACTGTATATATTGTAATTGCTAGTCATTTATGACAATGTCATAATGTATACACTGACTTTATACACTTTTTCAAATTCTTTACTGCCTTTCTTACACAATGTAATTGCTACATTTTTAATATTCGATTTGAATTCAGCTATTATACAGCTTCTTATCTTACTTACAGGCCGATTAGACCTGCACGAATCAATTTGTGTCTGGTTTTATTTGCTTATAACATCTATGAAATATGAAAATGAAATTTACAAATGTGAAGATTTTCAATGTTACACTATAATAAATATTGAAATCAGATGTTTTGTATTTTCAGGTTGCAGAGGCTACGCAAGAACAATCACAAAGATCTTTCTGCTTCTGCAAGTTTTATATATTTTCCTAAATTTAATTTGTCATAAAATAGGCTCTATATATAATATATTGTATTATTTCTTTAGTTTTAAATGTAAATTGAATCTATATTAGGCGACTGAATATGTAAGCATATTTCATTTTTTTTCATTATGTTACTATTAAATAATAATAATAGAATTTAATAACAGATTATTTATTTTGAAAAAAATCACATATACAGTAAACTCAAGTAAATTCCAAGCAAAAGAGAAATATATAAATGTACAAAATCATAACATATAATACGAAAAGAACAACATAGGTCCGAATGCCTTACAATCTCAACAAGTCAACTTTACAATACTGAATATATTTTTATTCTGTTTAAAATGTGCCTAATTATACTAATTAAATCACTTTGTAGTAATACACGAGTTATAAATACATGAAATTGACAATTACAGTTAGTTTCGATTTAGATAATACATTTATTGTCAGTTGCTCTTACCAGGAAGTTATGAACTATTTTATAATTATGTATTTTATTACATATACATATATTATTATATTATATTTTATTGTATCATGGATGTTAATATTATTTATACTATAGTAATAATAGTCCAGAGTCGTGTTACAACTAATAATGTAACATTTATGCAATTTTAAAGTTAAAATGAAACATCCCATGAATTTTTCTGATATGCTTCTAAATTGAGCAATCACGAGAAGTCATTGTAGTCATTTTCATCATTGTTTTTGATTTAAATTTGTTGCATGACTTCGTCATAAATATTATCATATTCGAGTGTAGTAGAAAATTAATTTTGTCGATAATTGTTGCACAATAGTCGTTAATTTAAGCTTGGATTGACGATGCTCTTATACTGACCTGGCTTACATTGAACACTGCTACAGTACTGTAGCTAGGATGTTAGTAATATTATTATACAGTGCACTGTTGTCGCAAATACTTATTTTATATTGATAAATGACATTAGTTAATAGATATTTCTGATGATAAAGAATGACTAATTTTAATTATTGATTAATTGTCTTAATTACTGACAAATCGGCATTTGTAAAATTTGCATATTGTTTTCTATACGGAACTTTTTTATCATTGTTATAATGAATGAGTTATGTTATTATAACTAGTTTTCTATCTTTGTTAATGATTTTAATTTGATTATGAATAAATATATAAGTAAACAGCCGAAAAATTAGTAATTATAATTAGTTATTTATTTATTTAAACTAAATCATTGTTACCATATATCTTGCGAATTAATTACAAGAAGCTTACAGTTCAGTGACTTGCTGCGTCCTTTTGCAGATGTTGATAAAAGTATAAATATCAGATACACAGAGAAATTTTTTCAAATCTCCATTGCGATGTTTAAGCTAAAGTCTCGATTCATTTTTCATAAAAAAAATCACATTTTCCTCTATTGATTTGTTACTTTGCTGTTTGCAAACTCTATATTATACTTTTTGCTTTCAATGAGATTCTATTTAATCGTTGCAATAATTGATTCAAAGATAAAAAAATTTGTTAAGAATAAGTTTAATTGTTAGTTATCTAACATTTTAAAAATATTTTCTATTTTTGAAACAGCTATACTTGTTATTATCCAAATAACAATTATAATTGTTACAAAAATTGCAAATATTGTTACAAATAACAATAACTGATACAAAATTGACAAACAATGTTGAACTTGTTTTACAGATATAATCATAAGAGGGGAAGAGCATTTTTTCTTTGCGAATTCAAATGAAGAAAAACTAGAATGGATGAAACGACTTGAGGCAGTGTCCAGACTAGAGGTATTGCTACAAGTTTGGTCATTTCAGTTTTACAATAGAACAAAAACAATAATTGTAATATTTTCAGTAAATAGTAAATTATATTTTACAATAGATTTACATAAAGTAGTGAGTACACATGGCTTATATTAAACAAAGACTTGAATGAGATGACTTTTAATATTTGAGATAATATAAAATTGCGTTGATGTGTATTTTCTTACGTCGTATTTTTATAGGTTCCCAAAAAGACAAATAAAGATGAAAAGGACAGCGAGGCAGGTTTTAGAGTTGAAATAGTTGCAGGAGTAGCGATGAAAACTCCAATAGAAGTAAGGATTTCATTTTTGCTTATCATCTAACTTATCGCTTTAATATGTTATTACTTCAGAAATAAAATCAACTTCGTAAAAACAATGAAATTAAATAGAATTAAAATCTACATCAAGAAAATTCAATCACCAATTTAATTTTAGTACATTTTTTATGCCTGATTGATTTCAATTGGTATTTAAAATTTAACCGAGTTTCTAGATAAATTTATTTATTATTTCAATTTAAATCAATACTTATGAACCAAATTTCAAGTTTCTGGTTCTTTTTATAAACTGAATAAAGTTATTTCTTCACCTATTATATTTCTAGAATCAGCTATCTAATGCCTCTCAACAAATTCGTTCAAAATCACCCGGATCATCTTCATCCAGTTCTTCTAATGATCTTTCATCAAGTCCAAGAACTCATCAAAGAACAGCCAGTCGAAGATCAGCAAGTCCAAACCTCCACGGATCAAGCAGCCCGAGACCTTTACAATTAAGTCATGAAATATTAAAAAATAATCACTTTTTACATCCAGGTCGAGGCCATCAAAGATCGATCAGCTCAACGAGCTGTTTCCCTATAAACCGCTTCTATCAACCACAAGTGTCTTGTCCAGATGGTGGATTAATAAAGCAAACATCCAGCTCAGAAGTTAAATATCAAGCCAATAAATCAGGAATTCAAATATCATTCCCAGAGAGCGAAGTTGTTAAGTCACCGAATAAAGTTCCTGAGTTATTGTATAAGCCGCGAATGAATGAAGAGCAAAAAACTTCGAAATTTCACTATATGGCTTCTTCGAAAAGTTTAGCGAATATTTCACAGATCGCTATAAATGCTTCGACGGAAAGTTGCTCTTGGCATAAGAGGATAATGTCGCAGCGTAGTTTAGATAACGGACTTTTGAAGGAAAATGTTGCCGGGAAGTCAGGTTCTCAGTTTGGTTTAAATGTGAAGAGTCCGGTAGTAAGTCCAAATGGTACAAAAATATTACGCACGTTTAATATTTGTAACGAGGGGTGCGTTAAGTCTGGATATTGTAATAAAGTGGGAGCAGCTGTAAGTTTGGTTATATTTTTTAATAACAATTTTGTTAAGTACATTTCAATAAATTAAAGCTTAGTAATATGATACTAATTAGAAAGGGAGCATATAAATGAGAAAGTAAAGAGCTTCGATAACATTAAATCTTATAATGTTTTTATAATTTGATTAATATCGTAAAGTTTGTGTTACACTTCTTTATACTTTTTAATTAACTATTTATATTTAACGATAACTGTTTTTTCCATCACTATAATTCTGTTACGATTAGATTTTATATTTCGTGACCTTTGTATTAAAAAGGTGTCTCTAATCTCTAACATATATTTAATAAATTTTGTAACAATATTTTTATTTATTATTCTCGTTCTGTTTTCTTAAGAGAAAGACTTGGAAGCGACGATATTTTCGTTTAGATAAAAATGGTCTTGCTTACTATTCTTCAAATCAGGTTTAAAAGCAGATTACATTTAAGTTTAGCCTTTTGCAAGTTCTCCCAGAAAATATTTTTTACTTAATATGTTCAGTATTTTTGTGTAATACTTATTGTATATTACCTTTTTTGAATAAATTTAAAGTTAATAAAGGGGATCGGGTAGTGGGGGGTGGAATGTGAATGTACTCTGTATAGTTTTTAAATGCCTCTTATATTCAGGTTATCTAGGATCGAAATATATCAATTTTCTGTTGACTGCAAGTATATTTAAAAGTAAATTTCATAATCTGGTCGTTAAAGAAGTTATGAATAGAAATTTATGTATAGAAATATCTTTAAATAAAGGGGGGATAAAGGGGGTATTTAAATCATAAATAATAGACTTTATGTTTAAATATGTATAAATTATTAAATTGTGAATTTTTCCTTTCCCCATTAAAAATAGAAAAAAAGTGTGAGGAAACTTTGTTGTAAATCTTTACATAAAGATATGATATTTGATCGTCCACTTTTTAAATAATTGTTAAAGTGTTATGTAAATTAAATTACAGGATGAACATCCTATTGATCTTATTCGTTTCAAAGACATCAGATGCGCTCGAACTTCCATAGGGTTTGCCTTTCAAAATAAATAAAATTATCTAACATCTTATCTGGTCAAATATGTAAAACTTATAATTCGGCTAACATTATATCATTTTTATTAAAGTAATATACATTTAGTGATGGAATAAAAGATTATGTAAAGTAAATGTATAGCAAAAAAGTAACTGTTAATATTATCATAGACGATATCTAATAGTAATTTTAAAATTAAGAAATTTACATTCTCAAAACTAGTCACATTTATAATAACAAACGTTATTTTTATGAAGTTTTTTTAATTTTTTGAGCTTCACGAACAAACTTTATTTTGCGAAATGTATCTTGCTAAAGGGTGCAGCTATATGGCGAAATATTCTGGGATTGGATTCCAATATATTTGGCTTTTGAGTTCGACTCTCTAATGACTGCACTAATGAAAAATGTATTTTCAGTTTAGTAAAATATAGAAAGTATATGCATTTGTTTTTTCGGTTTAGAATTCACATTAACAAGCAGCATATATTTGAAGTAGTAACTCCACAACGTGTCTATTACATTCAGGTGATTTAGTTCATTAATATATTTAACATGCTAATTCAAAGCTAAGAGTATATTACAGTTTTAATGATTTTTGCTTTGCCTGAATTAGAAGGGATCGCAATATTTCTTTAAATTATTGCATTTAGGCATCTTAATGATATAGTATAATATATATTTCACTTAATTCAAATCAATTAACGGAGCGCAACAGAAAATAATTTACATTGAGGCATCTATGAAACAACGATTATTATTTTGTGTGAAATTAATAAACGACAGTTTAAAAGTGAGACAAAAATAATGTTGTAAATAAATTTATAGAAAATAACCGAAGATAATTTTCATATGATTTGGTGTAAATATTGAAAATAATTGTTTTAATTAGAACTTATTTCAAAATTCTTAGCAGTTAATACCAAAGGGAAAAGTAGTATTGTTTACTGTGTATAGGCTAAAATATACTGTCCATTGCAAGTGATGCGGTATTATAGCGCCTTCGTGTGGCTCGGGCGCATTAGTCATTGTACCTCCCATAAGAGTATTTCTTTAATATATGAGAACGTTGTGAAAATATTTTTCTCAGTAGAAATAATTAAACGTAAATATGTTAATTAAATAAATGAATAATTCAGATTGTTAGTAAATTATTTAAATTATGAACAATTTGATTTAAGATTTATTTCTTCGCATTTTGAGTTGAATATTGATTTAATATTGATTTAAATTTTTTTAATATTTTTTAATTTCAATAAAGGCCGAGACGAATACTGAAAGAGACTCTTGGATATCTGCTATCAACAAAAACATAGAATTAGGTAGCACGATAAAAGTTTAAACTTTTTCATTATCTTTTACTGTTCGTGTTTCATTTTTAGTGTTGAATAAGACTGTAATCTATTTTAATAATGTCGTATTTGTACAGTAAATTCGCATCTCAAATGTTTTTAAATTATGCGACTTCTAACATAAAAATATACTTAAAAAATGTTTTGTCTAATGTTTGTGTATTAACTCTGTTATTGTAAAGGTCGTCATTTTGAATTTGAATCTGAAAAATTTAATTCACGAAATGATAAGATTTTTAGGATTTGCACAAAGTACAATAAATGATTAGATTGTAGAAAACTTTGAATAAATTATTAGACTGTATATTGTGCATAAATAATTCCGATTCTGATATAGGCCTACTGTATGTATATATATTTAAATAATTGTGATATTAATGTTGGTATTAAATAAAATGTAATGAAATCTGAACAAATGTATTTCTCTTATTAATTGAGTTAACTTGGGACATAACTACAGGACTGAGTTAACTACAGTACTTCAACTAAATGAATTACCGGTATCAAT
>JAQIXG010000439.1:0-32984 GCA_034700105.1 Oconnorella tubifera
AATAATTATTATACAATAAAAATATATTAATATAAAATTATTATTATATAAGTGCTCATTTAAGGCTTCATATACGGGGGGGGGGAAATGTCCGGGGGGGGGAAATCCATTACCCGTTCTGTCCATGATTAACCAAATTATTACTGTATATATAAATAATAATTTAACCATATACGAGAAATATTAATAATATAACAAAGCTTAATTGCGCCTAATTTTGACAATTATGACTTTTTGTATCAATAGTATGTATGCCTGTGTTAAAAGAAATTTTGACAATAAATTAATGAAAACATTTCAAGCCTTTTTATTTATTACTTGTATTACTTGTATTAATGAATGCATAGTCATTCAAATTTTACTTAAATATTAGATTGATATAATTGCACAGTATAGTCTACAAGAAAATAATTATCAAGTAAGCTTAACAATCACAAATTATATTCATAATCTCAGACCGATTTGAGCGTCTATAAAAATTCAACTCTAGTCAAACCAATAAAAAGAGCTTCAAAATTTAGAATAAACATAAAAACTGGTTTAATTCGCAGCAAATAAGAAACAAAAATTCTTAACCATAGTAAACTAGTTGAACTTGCAACAGATCAATAAAAACTACGATCATCTGAAACTTAGCTGGCCTACATCTTCTTATAGTACCATCATAAATTTACAACTAAACACACAACTCGTATCACATAAATATATAAAGATATATTTTAAATATACATGTTGATGATTATCTTTTAGGCTAAAATTAACCCCCGCAATGTTTAAGCAGTTTATAAACTGCTTAAATAACTCTTTTCTGCTATAAATATACAATTTATTTTGTAACTAGTATTATCAAAATCCCACCGCAAATCCCACCGCAACAAACACGATCACGAATCAAACACATCGCCTGTTTATCAGCAATATAGTGTCAACTTTGTAACTTTTTTAACTGGTCCAAAGCAGATAAATCTTGCCTGTCTGCAAACAGTTTCAGTAAATAACATTTTAGATCTATATAATCTAATGTGAAAGCGACACGAGCTTATTTCTATTTGTCTGGTCTCTAGACTCCAGTAAATAAACACGACATGGCTATAAATAATGAGATTCTTGCAAACAGCAGAAATCCAGACTGATCTATTACAAAATTATACATCCAGTCATTTTTTGCGAAACCCATCGAAAGTGAGTTACCACATATCATTGGCGATTCTTTCAATGATTTCAAAGTGTCACTAACAATAAAGACAAATTCTCCACCAAATAAAACTGCAGAATTTTCTATAAAACTTTCTAACTTTATCTGCAATTTTCACATTTGTCCATACTTTAGGGGCTATAATATAAATATATAATAGGTTAAATTTCATTTAAAATAAAATTTTAAAATAAACTATTTTTGGTTATAAATGAAAATAAAATTATAAAGGAATCACTGAGCGTATGGACAATACTATAATACAATTATTATGGCCTAGATTTTGTAACAAGAAGTACTAGCATTTAGAATATAATCTGAATAAAGTTGAGGTAGCCTTTAACGCTCATTGGCCTTTCTGTTAATCAATTTGGATCAAAACTCTTAAAAACCCAACAACCCTCTCAAACTAGAGAGTGTGATCAAATCTTATAAGATCTGATGAACCAGTCTCTTGTTCTTTGCACTCAAGCATACTCGTTAAATGTGTCAACCACAAAATTACCAAAAAGTGCATTTGATATGACTTTAAAATGTATTAAATTAAGAATAAAACATGAAAATGATGATATTTGTTTCCTAAAATTTATAATTAAGATCGTTTAACATCTAAACAGCAACTATATATTCTAGAAGTTTATTTAAGTGCAGAAGAATTTAAAATTTATAAATTTCAAATAAAAAGAACATTAAATTACCCATACCTTGCAAAAAGAATATCTGCATGGTGAAAAATAGAGATCGAATAACACGTATTACAATATACATATTAATATACATATTACAATATTACACATTTTACAATATTAGCTTTTATATATTTAAAGATTATTGTATATATATAAAAAAACGTCTAACTCAATCAGTTCTTAATTTTAAATTTTATTAACAAATATGTTACTCTCCAATTGATATCATATACAAAATGATAAAAAATAAATTTAACATAAAAGGTAGGCAAGCGATTAATGTGCAAATTGAACACACAGATCTGAACGAAGAATTTCTTTTAATCCATAACACTAACAATATATTTGTACCGGTACTGTATGGTGAATAGTGTATACAAGCACGTTTGCAGAGTGCAAAACTTATGATAGCAACACATGATATCATGCATATGAAGTATTGACTTTCTTTTAATCTTCCAACAATTCCTGGCATTAAGAATTTTACTAGAACATCTTTTCTCAAATACTAACAATAATGTATTGAACACATTATCAACTTTTCTATACACAAATAGTATAGGTTACACGTCACTAGGACAGTAATCTTCAATTAAATCTCTTAATGTATTAAGAACTACATTAAAAGTACTTAGGAATAATAAAAAGCAATATTTCTCACATATAAATAACTGTAACGTAAAGTAACACCAGTACAGAAAAGTAAACTTAATGGCACGCGTTGACTTAAATAAATGACAATAAGCCAGGTAATAAACCCCTTAAAAGACAGTATCTAGTCGTTTTAAACTTATAGAATTAGCAAAATTGATTATTTCAATAGCAAATTTGACCACGAGGTGATTTGAACAAACAACCTCCGATCTTGTTTCGAACGCTGTGTATAGGGTACGTGTTGGTAACAGTAGCAGAGCTAAAGCAAATTATATAATAAGATATTCAGCCATTATTAATAAGGTCAAACCAGAGATAATGTCCATATTTCTCAGTGCATCAAGCGATGGATAAATACTCTTAATAGAATCCACTAAATGATCTTCCATTGGGATTGTAAGGGCAATCGAATGACATTTGAATAGACTTATGAACACGAATAGGACAATGTCGCTGTTTTTATACTTGTGAAGTCCTGGTAAATTTCCATATAAAAATCATGCCGAGTTATGAAAATAATAATATTGTTGTTTCAAATATTATTCAAAAACGATATTAACTAAATATGAATCATAATAAGTTATCTCACTTACATGTTATTAGTTATTACAATGTAAATATAAGTTTATAAAAAAAACACTGCTCATTATTATAATAATTAAAATAGTGAAGTAGTTATTAAAATAAATACCTAACTACATAGATTAGCAATTTTCTTTATAATTAAAAAGATATGATTCAACCAACTTGTGTAAAAACTATACAGAAATGTTTTAAGTTGATCTATGACTTAAATTATTTATGGCATCAATTTGTTCCAGCATATCATGCACAGATGTTGTTTAAAAGCATCGACAGTGAATGAAACGGCGAGAAACAACACACAACAACGTCCAATAAATATCACACAATAGACTTGCATGCACAACGCATAGAAAGTAAATAAATTACAACCAATTTGCACAGTTCAGTTCATTCAGTTCCGGTTTCTATCAGTCACAGGAATAACAATCTAGTCAGTCGGTCAATATATCAGATTCCAATATTAGAGGTTTATGAAATACAAGTATTCTTTATTGTATTACTTCATAAGTCAAGTATCAGTCCACAATATATTGATAAATAATATAAAAATAGCTAGCCAACAAAAAACTTTCATGTTAGTACAGTGTGTGCGTTTTTCACTAAAAAAAGATGATCACACATTTTTCAATTGTCTCTTTTAATAATCTGTTTTAGCTATTCAAAGCTTATCATCATTATTTTCATAAAAATATACACTCAGTACTCTTTCAAATACACTATATTCAAGCAAATAGATTTACAGTTTTTTTTATTTAATAATTATTATATTCATTGTCTAAACAAATAATAAATATTATGTCAATTTCATGAAAAGATCAGAGGTCGCAATAATAAAATTAAAGATCAAAAAATGCTTATTTTTGGTAAGTTAATGTCTTTCTTCTTAAATCCAATTTTTTTCCTCAACGAAAGATTGAAAACAGCATCAGAAGCATGTAATTGATTTTTGACAAGTAAAATTTTTTTCTTTCAAACAGCAGTTCAAGTGATAAAGAGCATTGCTGAATGAAACTGAATTCTACAAAATCTGCAGAAAACTGTTCAAAAAAATTCTCTAACATCATCGCTATCAGCAGCGGTGCTGCATAAAACACGAATCAGTCCCAACTCTACTGAGCACAAGCACAACATGCTGATATGATAAGAAACATAGAACTATGTACAACACATCGTTTAGATTCTATATATAAACCATAAGAATAGCCTACAAATTACAATTAGACTAAAAACTAAGATTTTTTTTATTTAGTTAACAAATAACAAATGTAACTAACTTTATGTTCATATTTAGTTTACTTAATTTTCTAATATAGCCTTAAAATATACGGCAAAAATAGTAGAAACACTACATAGTAAAAACACTATATAGAAAACACTGTACACCATTCAATCTTGTAATTTATCTGAAAATAAACTTTTCACAATTTTTTGAGATGGAGAAATTTGTACCAATTTTAATTAGGTGATATTCACACTGCAGTAAAATATCAAGCACCAAAAACTTGCTTTTAAACATTTAATTTCCGAATATCATTGATATCTACAGATAGATATCAATGATTAAACCTCTAGTAAAAGTAATCTAGTAATGATTAAACCATCAGGCTTTATGATATTCTTTACACTTTAAATAATCACGTCTTTAGAAAATCTTTATCAAGATCTTTATGGGTCAATTCTCTGAATATGGCAATGCATGCTATGTAGCATCTCATCAACCCATATACTAACAGTATCATAAAAGCTTGAATATATTTAGATTTATGCAGCTGACCCTCTTTTGTATTATCTTTTCATGGTAGTAAGTTGATAATTCAACACTATATATGGCATACTATCCGGCGAACCAGACTGAAGAAAAGCATAAACCTAAACAACGGCTACTAGTATTCTATATTTAACTGATGTAAACCACTTTGAATAAATAATTGAATATGTATCAATCAGGTACCATTTGATACAACAGATTAATTAATCAGTATCCATATATTATAATTTATATAAGTTTGTTCTTAGTGTAATATCCATGACGGATAATTCCCTTCTTCTAAGGGAGAACGGAATTAATAAATCATTTTATTGCAATCATCTGCACATTTTTAAATTATAATTTCCCTTACAACTATTTGATAATCTATTAATCTCTATTAAGCGAATCGATAAAAAAAAAAAATCTGTTAATTCAAAAACTCTTTCTTCTTAATCTCTCCAGATAAAAATACATTTGCCCCTTTCACTACTGCATAATCCAGTAATCCCTGTTTCTTTTATAAACGTCCATTCATTTGCAAATATACTAGGATGACTTTTTTCAAATTTCCAACCAGATAATTTTTCCTTCACAAACAAAAACCAATATAGATAAAGACAATACCGCTATCAGGATTCTCCTCAAATTGAATTTATCTAATTTATCTGAAATCTTCCAACATTTGAACTCTATGTACCATTTACTCTACAATACCTCGCACCCGCCAGACGGGTAAATACTAAATACCCCACAGATAGAAACACCCGATTTCTCCCGACGCCCAGACGATGTCTGTCTGCTGTAACGACAATGAGATAAAAAGCAATTACCATGAAAGATCGATCACAGCATTGCAAAGCCATACAGCATCAGTTTCTAACGCTAACACTCGTCACTACTGAAAATTAAATGTCACCAAGTCTCGCCTATATAGTTACAGTAGCCGTCGTCTAAATGTATCAATGATTGCCATAATAATTGCTATTTAAATGCTTAAATGGTTAGTTATATATTTTCTTTTAGCTATCTAGTTCAGTTTTGATTGTTTTTTTTGTTTTTTTTATTGCTATGATAAATAACTGAAACGTTTATTCTGAAATATACTGTTTAAATTTATGCCTAATTTTAGTAAGCATTATGAGATAAAATACAATTAATAACAAAATAATACAATACACGAAAAAAACTGAAATAATTTGATTAAAATTTTAAAAAATTCAGAGATATTTACTTACACAAAAATAAGACAAAATCCATATCTACACCAACATTAAACACAGTTTTTTTTGAAGAAAATATGCAGCAATCATAGTTTAATAGAATATTATTCATTTCTACAAACTAATAAGTAATAGAAGTCATACAAATATGATACATTTAATTAGAGTAATCTAAATGACATCCTGAAAAAAGTTAAGCATACTACTACAATACTATTACTGTATTTTATTCTCATGAAAAGATAAAAAGAAACAATGGGAAAAGGTCATTATTACAAAAGCGGTATTGTCTATATCGATCCGATTAGGATATCGATTTCCAGATAACGATTAGACCCACAACTCTAAGTATATTATTATAATTAAACCTATTAAATTTCAACAAACTGGTTTTCTTACGAAATCATAGCGAAATCAGCCTAGTATTAATACCCGAAAGCTTAACTAATGTTTACTTGCATAGGCTAAGGCTAACAATCGTTAGTCAAATTTAACTAACTGTAACTAAAATCATAAACCTAACCCTAATCCTATGTTATTAGTCCTACAATATACGCTACAAACTACACAAATCTACAGCTAGTAAGAAACTCAAATGACTTTTAATTACCTGTCATACAAATGAAATAAAATAAAGAAAAACGTCAATCAAATAACCTTACATTTATTTCATCACACTCTATTCTCCTATACACAAGGCGCCACAGGCTATGTGGCACTAGGCTGCGGGCTAGGTGGTCTGTCTAGCCTGCAGGCCCGTAGCGCAGGCCAGTAGGCCCGTAGCTAGCGCGAGGCAGTGCGGGCTACTGAGCTCGGATAAGCTGAGGAATGGGGTGTAACAAATTTATAGACCACCATAAATGTTTTGTACTCCGGTAGAATTCTAATAAGAGCGCGTATGAATGTAAAAATATTATAATAATGTAAAAAAGTCAATTAAATCTTATTTATTAAGAATGTAAAAATGTATTAATAGGTCTTAATTAAACTTAGATCTATACAGGAATGAGTTTAATTCATTTAATATTAGTAACTATAATATTTATTCGAGAATTATTTAACATTGAGAGTTAATGTTCAATGTTTATATTAACTGGTAATTAATAAATTGATTACAGATTTTAATGTTAAAAATTAAAAACTTTCTTTTATAGACAACGTGTAAATTTAAATTCAAGGCATAGATTTTATATCTTGCACTATTTACTGGTACACTCTCTACCCTCTGTGCCCTTATGTGGTTGCGTAATTTCGCGTGTTTTGACGTTAATCCACGCTCTATATGACGTAAGTGGGCGGTCCTTACAATAGCTAAAACGCATCACGTGCACTTACACACCTCCTCACCGACCAATCAGAATCGAGATACTTATTAGACTCAAAATCAGCGAATGCACATTTTGAGACTCGATTTTTTGAGGTACACTAGATCAGTAATAAACTAATAACCAGTATAATAAATCTAAATAAAAAGACGAAATTGCCTAGTGGTCATTAAAAATTCGATTCACGTCTTGAATTAAGTGTAACTCCCGGCTATGCAAACTCCGCGGTTGACTCAGCCGTTCATTACGATTACCGCAGAAAAACAAGTACATATCAGAACACAATTAACGTAAGGCAGATTCTAATATAAACAGACTCTAAGACAATAATTAGAAAATCGGCTTAATTAAGTATAATAATTAGTTCATCAATGGGATGTTGTATAATGTCAGATCAGTACGAAAATATATATATCGACAAGAAAAGATTCTGTTATATAGTTTAAGTATGTAATTAGTAAGTAATATAGTGTAAGTATGTAATGATTTTTTTGATATCAGTAGCTCTGTAAATACCCGTGGTCATGATTATAAACTTGCTGTTAAACGCTGTCCTCTTAACTTGAGGCAGCACTTCTTTAGTAACCGTGTTGTAAAGTCGTGGAATTCATTACCACATCATATTGTCAATGCTGACTCGCCTGAATGTTTTAAACGTCTGCTTTAACGTTCATGCTAATGCCTTAAATACTATAAATTCCCGCACCTACGATTCATACAGGGGCAACTCTATATAAGCACGGGTGCGTTATAACTGCATCATACATACATACATACATACATACATACATACATACATGCATGCATACATACATACATACATACTTATATACTGTCCAATGAGTTGCCTATTTAATCCTACTGGTGGTGACCTATAAGCGGTTGGTCAGACGAACTTTCACTAGAACAATCATTGCTTTATTATAAAGTAATATAATAAATTTTATATTTCTAAATGGTGGTGTTGATGCTTGTATACTATGGTTGTATCTTGTGAATAAAGAATAAATAAATAAAAATCTGGGTTAATGACTGAACGTTGTCTTTTATTCCGAAGCATCATTTGTTCGGAGTTGATGTTTGTTCTGTCTATGTGTTATTCAGACTCTCTTTGTCCAATCGGCTACAACAAAACTGTGTTTAAAAAAGTGAATCATACTCAATTGCGTTATAAATAAAGTCTAATTATTCCTTATCAATTATAAGTTAATTTTACTTTCTTTCATCAACTATTCATTCATTGTTGCGCGAGACCAGCGTGGGTCGTAGCGTCCTCCAAACCAGCTGATCCAGTGCTGCATTCTGCGCCTGGGATATAGATAGACAGCCGGACTCCTCGATCTGTTTCAGCCATGTTTTTCTTGGACGGCCTCGAGGCCGTCTCCAGGAGGGTGAGGGCGGGGCTCCATCGAAGGCGTTGATACAGGCAGAGAGTGTTTTCTTGGCAGGGGCCTATGATGACATCCGGCAGACATGCCCAAATAGTGAGTGTCGACGATCTGCGATAAACAGAGGGAGAGATGGGAGGGACGTTGTCTGACTGACACTGGTGTTTGTCACGCGCTGCTGCCAACTAATGCCTAAGATTTGACGCTGAGACATCATGTGAAATACCTGGACACGATTTGAGTCAGACTGACACATTGTCCAAGTTTCTGACCATAGATAAGAACTGAGACAACAAGGGACATGTATAATCTCAACTTGGTACAAAGACGAAGTTAATGCTGGCACCACACGTTGGAGAGCTGCCCCATAGTCGCATTTGCAAAACCAATGCGTCGAAGAATCTCCGGGGTAGAGTAGCCCTCTGAGTCGATATCGGATGCTAGATAAGTGAATTTTGAGACAGATTCGACAAGCTACGAATTGATCTGAACCGGACCTGAAGGACCATCACACCCAACATTTTGCAGCTTCTTCTTTGACCAATTTGTGTGCAAGCCCACAGTGTTAACTGCAGAATCATATGCAGCCAGTATTCCAGGCCAGTCGTCAGGGTTAGGTGAGAAGAGGGCCCCCATCATCAGCATAGCCGAGGTCAGAGAATAAAGCAGAGCCTATTTCAATGTCAAATTCATCAACTAGACTTATTAAAATAATAAATAACTTTTCCAAGGTAGCTAAGCAAATTGATAGGGGTTTGATTGTAATGGTTAATTGTATTATTGTAGACAATAAATATTTCGTTTTATTATGAAAATAATATAATTGAAGCACAATATTCTTTTGACATATATTTAAAATAAAAACAAACACAGTAAATGCAGCATATAATTTATTTAATTAAATCACAAATTACCACAAAAATAATAAAGCAAGTACAATAATCATTACAAGTACTAATCAATTAGTGGAAAAAAGAGCAAGCAATCGAACAACATTCAACTGTATTTAACTGAATCAATGCTAGCATTACAAAACAAAAACAATATTAAATCATACATTCTTCTACTTAAAGACAAAAAATTCAAAAAATGCAAGTAAATAATTTGAATTAAAGAAATTTCAAACATAAAGAAAACAGTTTTTATAATTATTGCTAATTATTAATTAAGCTGAATCAGCAAGTATAATTAATATAATCAACACAAAAGTAGCTAATTACAGCAAATACATAAAGCGGTTATATGCTGGCTATGCTATATTTAAGAATTATTACTCGACTTTATTTTGAAAATTTTATTAAGAACTTTATTTTGAAGATGTAAACTTTAGAGTGCTATTTCAAAACAAAGGAAGCATTATAAACACTGTAAATAAATCTAACGAATAAATTTACATGATAGTATTTCAGTATTAGAAATTTACATCAATTTCACACGAGTCGATTAAATCTAAACTCGTAAAACTATTAAGAATGAAATATTTACGAAAAAATAGCCACACAAGGTCTATGGACAATAACTAGTCACACAAAAGTTGCATCACTAAATTCAACTGATTTGTAACTTATTACAGATTCTGCTTCGTGATAAATGGTATATTCCTGTTTCAGTCAATAAATAAGCTTCAGGGCATAAAACCAAGATAATTTTAAAACCTACACGGTGTACCAAAGTATTACAAAAAGCTGCTAACCAGTTGATTTACTGGTGCAAATGACAAGGATAAATACTAACGTTATCTACACAAAAAGGCAAAGCTTACACGTCAAGGTAGCATTTTTTAGCAAGCCCCGCCTCTCCAGCCTGGTAGCCTAATGTATTCAGTAGATGTTAATTAGACTAATAGATTTAGGGCTAGGTGTAGAGTTAAGTTAGCTAACAAAATGCACATCAAGCTAAAGAAAGAGGCGGGGAATATTAAAAAAGATGTACCTCGTTATAGATGCTTATGAAAAAGCGATTAATCAGCAGTGCAGTCTAGGAACAACACACAGACACAAATAGAGTATAATATATACACAAGAACCTCAACCAATAATAACTCACAGAATAGAATATCATGTATTAGGGATAAGGATAACGTTATGGTATAGAATCTGTGATATAAACAAATCCAATGCGATTTATTAAGTCATTACACAAAAACATAATGCAAGGAATAAAACATCTAAAGAAATTGTGCAATCCTTTAAAAGTTTTTCCATCTTGTACATTTTTAATTAAATCTAAAATTTGTTCTATTGAAATATAATATTAAAATAAAGTTAAAAGTTGAATGGAAAATGATCTTTAAAAAAAATAATCAAAATCTAATATTTGATTAAACTTTTCGCACTTCCATACATGTAATTAACTTGTCAGCACAAATTATATTATTTTAAATTAATTCTATATTTAAGCCACATTACATAATTTTTGAACAAGGTTCAAATTCAATACACTAATAATTGCAAAATCAGTATAATTCTGAAAAAAACTTTACAAAATATTAAATGGCGACTGAAAACTTGAAAAATACCAAAAGGTTTAAAAATTAAAGTACAAACAATTATTTTCATAAATATTTCTATAGATCGAATTTATAACACCAAGATCTTAAAACAAATGCACATTCTTTCACCATTTTTCTCATTTCAATAAAAACTGTTACCATTTAATCCAAGAAAAGAAAATTATTGTAAGCACACCTACGCAAGATATATAATATTATTATATATAATATTACTTTTTTATTTTATTTAATTATTATACAAAAACAACTAACCTTTACGCAAAATATTTAAAAGTAAATAATATAGAAGTCTCAAACACGCATTGACACAAAGAATGACAGAGCTACGACACAGAAAATAATGAATGGATTCAAATGTCATCAATGTTGAGGTCATCATAACTAGCAACATCATTGGCAGGCTTGTCCACTTTAGGAGCAACAGGCACCAGACCAGGAGACTGACTGTTGGTGTATACAACCTGGTAAAGAAAAATACAAATATGAATGTCCCATGATGATGACAAATGATTCGGTCAGTAAATAATTTGCAACTTTGGGCTGCAATCCCATTACTTTGGGAGTTATCCATGCGATCACTTTTAGTGGGATGACAATTTATTGGTTCGATAGAATAGACATCTAGTAACTGTTTAATAGTGACAATACAGAAGCTCTAAGCTTAAAAAATAAAGATTTAACAAGCAACTCTAAACTGAAAGATGTTGACACATTCATCATTCTTAATATCAATTACTACTGTGAACAAAGTTAATTCAACACCATATACATAAAACAATTGTCAATTAAACACAGAATTAACGCATTCATGAAATACCGAGAGCAAAATGTTGTTATTCTTGCGCAAAACAAAACTAAATGTAAGATATAATGAAAGACCTCAACGCCATCTTCATCCTCTTCCTCTTCATCACTGCTTTCTTCTTCCGCTTCATTCAACCAGGTGATGAATGGAGCGGCCTTGGTATGGATCTCTTTAGACATCTCCTTTGTTACAAACTTCTTAGAGGCCTAACATTCGACAAATATTACAGTGCATTAATACTGAAAGTTACTCGATGCTACGGTGTTATATAGTGCTTGCAAAATGCTCATTAGCCGGGATGTTGCTATAAAAAAGTGTTCAAAACTCAAGTTTGCTAAAGAAAAATTAAATCGGAGGCATGATTTTTTTTTAGAAATGTAAAATATAAAATCAACATGACAAATTAATACCAGTAAAATGATTATAATAACAAAAACAAATGTATCTATACATGAAATAAGTATAACATAACACTCATTTCACTGGACCAGTGAAAAATCAAGATTGAGAGAAATCAACATGTATAAAAAGTAAATTGACAATCTCAAATAACAAACACCTTTTTGTCCCAATCAATGATGACTTGTTCATCAAGAATATCGAGTTCATAGAAAGCTTTGAGAATATGAGGAACTTTTGGAAGAAGAGCGTCTGGATGTACATTACCAACAAGTTGTTCAAAGCCACCGAGCAGATAGCGCTGAGCTCTTTCATTGCCACTAGTGAACTGAAGAAACCAAACACGCATCTCAAATACTCGAATTACTCAAAAATTGAAATGGACATTTAAATTTAAGCATTTAGATCTAATAGCAATCTAATCGTTTCTTTATGATGTTCATTTCAATTGACTGCAAATTTAAGACACTTTCAATTAATACACTGAATACGACAAGATGCTACTATTTTTTTGACATTTATTGGATAAAAGCCGATCTAAGTACGATGCAATGTATATATAATATTAATAAAGTAAAAATTATTTAGTGTACTATTGTATGCTCAATGTCGCATAAGAGCATAATGCTATTTAATGAAACTGATTCAATTGAATAGTATCGATATTAATCATTAAATCAAGTGACGAGTGAATGCACGATTGTTAAACAATTCACTAAATCCTCTTCTTTCCAGATTTTAGATATAAATAGTTTGAATGGATACTCTTAAAAATAAACCATAATTGAATATAGTCAAAATATATACAAAATTTTAAAGTTAGAAATGAATCTATTAAAATTAATTTTTAATTAAAATTATACTGCAACTCGTTTTTAAACTGAATATTTTAAAATAACTTGCTGCGTTAACCAGTTGTTTAATTGAATGTGTTAAGCGTTTAAATAATACGGCTTAAAAATGTGCAAAAATGCTTATTTTCATTCGAGCTTTTCTACAGAATTAAACCATACAAAAACAACTAATTTGAGATGATGTCATACACGATGCAGCAGAGAGCGATAAGTCTTGATCTGTTGCAGCATGTTAGCATCATAGAGGAGCTCAGCAAGAATCATAGGGGCCTTATCTTTGATGTCCAATCTCTCTGCCTCGCTCACTATCTCTTTCTCTCTCTCAGCACCCACTACACTATCAGCAACCTTTCTTTGCTGCAATCAAACATTACATTAAAAGTTACATCATTGAAAATCTTAGAATTTATAGTAGCACAATGCATTAAAAATACGATTAGACAGATGAAATTACATTGCGTTGTTAATTTACACAGCAAGACTATTTCAATGTTGACAAAATAAAAGTAAAAACTAAAAATTACAGATTAAATTTCATCATTAGTTATTGACAAATTAACACTATTTCAATATAATACAATTTAAAAGTAAAATCTAAATGCTACCACACATAAATGACAAAATTATTTTGACAACAAAAGTTATTAAAATTCGCTTTGAAGATGTAATTTCTTAGCTTAAAGCAGATTTATTCAGATGCATTTATTAAAACCAGTAGAATTAATATCGATTTGAGTTTGTAAATGCAACATTCGTAAATCTGAAATAAAATACCTTGACATAAGAATAGAAAATGTCGACTCTTTCTTGAGGCGACTTTTCCAAGTCATCGCTGATAGTCATAGTCTTGGCTGCCCCTGAGAGAGCTTCCATTCTGGCCTGCACTGCTGCATCAGATGTATCCTCACACCAGTCGTCATCATCGTCATCATTCTTCTGAAAGTCAATGATAATACACTCAGCTTATCCTAAGAAAACATTGCTTCAATTCCAGCCTTTAAATTTTCTAAACAAATGTCAAAAAATAAACAAAAACAAACGTCTATTTCATGTTTTTTATAAACTTTAAATATAAAAGTACTTAGTTTATATTAAAAACTTAATTTCTTCTCAGAAGAAACACAGGAATAATTATAACAACTAAACATATCTGCACTACTATTTATTTTACCAAATTTAAAAACAAAATACTGTCATCAATAACTTTCATATTGTCATACTGTCAATAATATGAAAGTTATTCACGACAGTAGAACAGTAAGACTTCCATATTGTCCAATTACATTACAAACTTTTATAAAATCACAGTAAAAACTGACCACGGATGATTTCTTAGACTCATGATTTTTAGACTCATGATTCTTTGACTCATGGTTAGACTCATGTGATGCCTGTCTCTCAGTGTTGGTGTCGCCATTCCCATTCTCTACCTCCTTAGATCCCTTGCCTCTCTTTACTTTCTTACCTGGCGTGGTTGTTGCTGCAGTCTGCTGATCATTCCCAGTCATTGCATCCTATAACAGTCAATGGCAAAGTGGTAGAACGCCGGACCCGGAGCAGTTAAATCAGTATGCGGACATTTCGTCAAAGTACGATTCATCAACGAACTATTCGTACAGGATTATTCGTTAGGTTTAAAGTTAAGGTTAGAGGTTATAAGAATCATTCGTTATAAGAATAGTCCTTGACTAACGGTCTGTTGATGAATCGTCCCTTGATGAAACGTCCTAGAACCTGAGCAACCGTTAAATCATGGTTCAATTCTTGTGAAAGCTGGCTATATTGCTAAATGCTGCAGTGTTTAGTAAGACGCTAAAATTGGAAGCTATGTCTGAGAATATGTTCATACAATGTGGTAAACAAGAAGTTCAAATTTCGCTCAATAGTGGAATAATCATAGAAATTTAAGAGAGATTGTTAACTGTTTCGCATTTAAGGCTATATAAGAAAAAATATGTTAAGCCTGATCCTAACCCAATTATCATTATATAATTACTAAACACAAAGTAAAAGTACAAAATGGATATTTATAAAAAAAAAAAAATTTAAATTTCATATCAGCATTAAAAATACTAATTATTTATATATCTTAAACTTGGTATGCAGAAACTAAGTGATAAAATGACTCTTAAAGCAGTTCATTAAATAATCTCCAGGATTTAGGAATGACGGATCAAGTATAAATAAAACTAAAATCAACTTTTTCTATTAAAAATGATTTAACTGACATTAAAGTACAATTATAATTATAAATATTACTTGTTCTGGAGGATTCTTCAAGATGTAAGTAGTCAATTTGTGTCTCATATCAATATTGGATGAAAACCCGCAAGCGATGCAACGCTGAACAATCATCTGTTTCTTCACCAAAACAGTCTTTGTAATAAACAAACAAACGTAACTATGAAATAACTATAAAATAAAATCCAGATAATGTTCTAATAAAATATTTTTGTTTAACTAGTACATAAGCAAATCCATATATACATTTTTTTTTAAATTATAATCATATTTAACAATGAATTAAACAATAAATTTACTTTTTACATTAAGCTCTTTATCATATAATTTCAGTCATAACCAATGATTAGATAATATTTAATTATTCGTTAAATTGTAAAGTTAAACTTATGAGCTTTTTAACTTTCATTTATCATACAATGTGCTTTCAATGTAATCTGAATAAGCCAAAAATTAAAAATAAATATAATTCCTAAAAAATTATTTACCAAATTAGTTTCAGGATTCTCACACTCCTGACAAAGCACAAACTTGCGAATAAATCCATCCAATAATTCCTGTAGACGCGATGACTCGTGCGATCCATTCACAATGTAGCGGTCATTCTTTATATCAAACTGTGTCTGAGCTCCCAATTCACACCCAAAATATTTTGTAGGATCTAAAAAAAACATGCTTTATTTGTAAGAAACAACTGCACTATGTAATTTACTTTTTGGTTTGATGTAGCAATTAATCATAGAGCTAGAATCAAACTTTGCTCTCAAAAGGAAAGTAAATAATATTGATTATCTTCTTTATATAAAACACATAGCAAAAGCAAATGAATTAATTTACAGAAAAGCAAAGAATTTCAAAATCAAATAACACGGTGCGAAAGAAAATAATCAGTTATAAATTCTAAAGAACAATTTAACAATATTTTAATAAATATCCAATTAAAAAATAACTAAAACAAGCAAGCAGAACTCACAAGTAGCTGGTCTGGACAATGCCTTCGCAATGTCTGACATATTAACAATCACAGTCTTTATACCGTTACCCTTACCCTCGACCTAAACAACACAACAAAACAAATAAAGTGTAAACAAGCTAAAGTTAATAGCTATTGTTCAATTCACAGTGATTCACAAAATACAAATATATAAAGGGTACCCTGACAAACTAAAATAAAGACATTAATCTAACACAGTGGATCCCAACCCGTGTGTCGCGACCACAACTGGGGTCGCCTAACAATTTACCAGGGGTCGCCCGAGATCTTCTGAGAATTATTATTTTGAAATAGAAAACGTGATTTTTGTGCAATGTACATGCAATGTAAATTGCACAATAAACACTTAAAATGTAAAGTTAAACATTGTATTCATTTGCAAATTCATTTTTAAAATATTGAACACAAAATATAACAAATTGTTACGTTGGGGTCGCCACAAGTTTAAAATTTTATCATTGGGGTCGCCACAACTTGGCAAATGTTATCAAGGGATCACAGTATCAGAAAAGTTGGGAACCGCTGATCTAACAAATCAACTTTGAAAATTGATCTAATGATCCTAACTGCAACCAACCTTAAACTTAACCCTAATTCCAAACCATAGCCCCAAGAAATATATTTTCTAGTATGATGTATTCACATCTCGAATGAGATCCGACCTTTAAATAACCTACTACGTTAAATTACACAAAAAACCTACAAATTTCTAAACTTCTTACAATATTATTTATTAAAATATTTTTTCAATTAATATATATCTGAATACTATTTATATTCATTGTATTTCAATTAAACAAATAAAGCATACCTTTGCTATAAGACGTGGCATCTTATAGCGATAGAAGACGTCGGTGACGTTACGATTGATGTTAACGTTTGCCATGATTGCTGTTGCGTCAGTGACACGTTGGCATTGACTAACTGATGATGATGATGGTGGTGGTAATGATTGACTAACGCTGCTGCTGCGCTTTGTTGGTCAAGCGTTTTATGCCTGCTTCGACGTCTTGCGCTTCTAAAAACTGCGCTAGGTGACGACGGAGAATTTTCAACGAAATTCATAAACGAGCTTGGGTCAATCTCTATGTGATTTGGTATTTGAACCAGCTGATCGTCTTCATACAGTCGACCTAACGCGAGAAAACAAATATATAGAAATATAAATAATACAGATCAAGATATAAGCTTTACTATTATTTATGTTAGAACATATAAATAAATAGTAAAGTGGTAGAAATACATTGTATTTATTAATAAAAGTTATACAATATAAAGTTATATAGCAAAGTTGCAAATAAACTTCACGTGGGATTTATGATTAAGAGAATGGCACTTAATCATTAAACAAATTTAAAAAAAAATTAAATTATAATTTCTTTACTTAAGTACACCTAGAATATTATCCTGAATTAATACCGACAAGCTATAATAACACGCATTCAGCTTATATCTCATAAATAAAATTCATTTAGCATAAATTACAACCTAAAGCGTTGTATGCAACACTTTATCACATTCAATGAATAAACATATGTTATAAAAATACATTTTAAATGTAAAATTTAATGTATATAACGAATATAAAGCGCGTTCAAAACTCACAGAAAACACAACTAACTGTAAGTATTGCGTAACTTAAGGTATTTAACGCAGAACTTAGGCCCAACATTCAAGGACACGTGTGTCCTTCGCCATATTATTTCACATTAAAGCCAAATTCTATATTTCTAACTCAAAAATCACTTAATAACCAATTCTTTCGGCTTTAATTTACTTCTAGATTATATTTTAAACGTATTTCAATATTTTAACGCCGAATAAAATCATCAAAGTAAAAAATCATAAAATACGCAATATATTACCAACATATTGGAATGATAATGATGACATAATATAAACTAAAATCTCACCATATAACATTATCTGCCGCCTTGGAACGTGGAAGTTGCCGCTGAAAAGACCGTGGAACTGACTGGAACTGAACTGTGGGAACTGAACTGAGGGAACTGAGTGGGAACTGAGTGGGAACTGAGTGGGAACTTTTAACCAATATGGAACTTTTACTTGTAACAAAATGTCCTGCTTTCTCGCTTAACCATGCGCTGTGTGCAAAACGCGAACAAAAATCAGTCTCTACCAATCCTAATATTAGTTTGATAAAATGTGGGCGTGTCTTATATATTAAATGCTATTTCTCACAGTTATTATTAAGGAAAATGAAAGATATAAATGGGATTGATGAAAGGGCTGACGTAAGACAATAATTGTAATATCGGGTCATTTGGTCTACTAATTTTTCATTCATTTAATTAAATAGAAAAATCTATAATAGGCGATAAAGGTCGTTTCGTTTACAAAAGCATTAAGCGAAAACTATAATTCGTCCCATTCTGCTGACTCAAAAAAATAACATCATAAAACATTAATTAGCATGGTTATTTTAAGGATTTACAATAAGATCAAATTTCACATTCAATTTTGTCAAATATTGTAACAAAAAATAATGAGAATTATCAAGTCGCTATTCTGCACAAGAACATTAATTAGCTTTAAGAACTGTTTAGAAATTAAGTACTGCAAACCAGAATAGAGTTTCACGGCACATTGTGTTTTACATTTCAGCTATTTTCTATTCTGGTTTTAGAGTTTTGGTTTAAATGTTCGTCTTAATTTTTAGTTTCTCTGCGGCATAAGTGTTGGCATAACTGTATTCTTAAAGTTTAACCTTAACTTTCTTATATGTTAGAACATAGATCTCTTATCTTACTCTCGTACTTTTATGTGTTATCTTGTTATTTCTATGTTATTTTTGATGAAGCAATTATGTAGATTTATTTATCTGATAGGTTATTAATAGACATACTGTGCGTGCAGTTTCAACTTTCAGTATCGCATATTTCCGAATTAAACGAAGAGATATTTTATGAAATAAATTCAATTTCTTTAATAAAATAAATTTATTAAATTAGGCTAACTAATTAGGCTAGTGGACCGGAAGTTGTTTTCCTAATAATTGTAATTTTGTACGTTTTTTTATATGTAAAATTTATATTGTGTTGCTTCCTTGTTGCAAACGCAACGTCATTGTCTTTTTTACACTTGAATGTTTAGGGTTAAGATTTGGGTTTAGTTTAAACTTATGGTTATGTTATGGTTATGGACTTATAACTTAGCGAAAGTACAAACAATATTTTTTACTATTACATAAGTATCGATTATAATTATAGTTTAATATTGTTTAAAATTCATTTATCGCTCGTTGTCACGATTTTGATTGAGCGACAATTTATGAAAGTTGCAATGGTTTAAAGTTAATAAATCAAAATAAACCTAATAATTTTTCACGCGATAATATTCTTTGTTTGAATATTAATTGAAATCTATTAAATATTCTAAATATTAAAAAAATATTAAAACTAACACGTGATCCGCTACTTTCTTTTTGCTAAATAATTAGTCTCAATCTTTTTAGGGTTAAATTTTGTTTGTATTTTTAAATAGATTAGCGATATCTTACTATGGCTGGTATTGAAGAAGAAACTGTTACCAATATTCCAGAGTTGAAATCAACACCTTATTCCCCCGGCCCCGACGCTATTGATGTCACTCCAGACAAAGACGGAGGGGTTCTCAAGGAGATCCTGCGCAAGGGAGAGGGAGAGTTACATCCCCTTACTGGCGATACAGTGTTTGTTCATTATGTCGGCACTCTTCAGTCTGACGGATCTAAGTTTGATTCAAGTCGAGATCGCGATGAACATTTTGAGTTCACGCTGGGTAAGGGTAATGTGATAAAGGCGTGGGATCTCGGTGTCGCTACGATGCTGCGTGGTGAACTCGCTGTCCTGCAGTGTAAGGCAGAGTACGCTTATGGGGAAAAAGGTTCTCCACCTAAGATACCACCTGGAGCGACGCTCATCTTTGAGGTTGAGTTGTTTGACTGGAAAGGTGAAGACGTATCTGAAGACAAGGATGAAAGTATTCTGAAAAGTGTTTTAAAAGAAGGTGAGGGGTACAACAAACCTAAGGAGATGTCAAAGTGCGTTGTTCATTTAGTCGGTAGACACGAGGGTCGAGTGTTTCAAGACGAAGAGCTTTCGTTCGTCATTGGTGAAGTATTAGATGACGCAATTGTTCCAGGGGTTCAGCAAGCAGTGCAGCAGCTAAAGAAGTCGGAACAAGCAAAGTTTAAAGTTCAGGCTAAACATGCGTACGGATCAACCGGTAGTTCCAAGTTTAACATTCCAGCGGATGCCGATGTTGAATATGAAATTGAATTAAAGGATCTGACAGATCCGATTGAATCTTGGCAGCTGAGTGATAATAAAGAAAAATTATCGGAAGCAGAACTCGCGAAAGTGAAAGGCACTGAGTTTTTTAAAGGTGCTCATTACGACCTAGCTCTGAGGTATTATAAACGCGTCAGTGATATGATTTCAACTGAAGACGCAATGGAAGGAGAGGAAGCTGATGCGAGAGTGAAGCTTTTACTAGCTAGTCATCTGAACAGCGCCATGTGTCACCTTAAGCTAAACAACAACGTGGAAGCGATAGAGTCGTGCAATGAGGCGCTAAAGTTTGATGCAAAGAACGAGAAAGGATTGTTTCGTAGAGGAACTGCTCATCTCAATATGTCAAACTACGAGCTGGCAGCCGCTGACTTCAAGGCAACGGTCATTGTTGATCCTTCCAACAAAGCTGCGAGGAATAATCTGACGACAGTACTGAGCGTGATCAAAGAAGCGGCAGAGAGAGAGCGGAAAGCGTATAAGGGAATGTTTGATAAGTTTGCAGAGGAGGATGCTAAAAAGGCCAAGGCGAGTGAGCCGATTAGAGTGTGGAAGGATGGGGATAAGGATCTTAATGCAGAGAAAGAGAATGAAGATGTGAAGGCTGAGGAAGAGGAGATTGTTCCAGATGGCAGTCCGATTAAAACTTCTACTCCTGAGACAACGGTTGATGCATAGAACAAATGAAAAACTCTTGGTTAAAGTTAGGGATAAAGTATTGCCAGACTGAATGTTAGGGTTTTTGTCAAGTTTTTTGTTATTTTGATATCATTTCCACTGTTCTGAACATCTTTACGTTTGAGTTTGAATCTAATAATTTTTAAAATGATTTTTTAAACTTAAAATAAGAGTTAAATTGATGCAGTATTCAATGACATTTTGATTTTAGAGCTGAGCGAAATAAACAAGTAAATAAAATTGCATAAATATAATTGGATAAAAAGTATCTGAGTGCTAATAAAATATTGCTTTAAATGAAATTATAATTATGGAGCGATTAAACGATTTTGGTAACAATGTTTTGGTAATTTATGTTTCCTGTAATGGAGTGTCTTTTAAATAGTAACTTTATAAATATATTATTAACTTACACAAATTAATTATAGATCACATGAATGCTTACAAAAACGTTGACATTATTTTACATCGCTGATAGGATTAGTTCACTTATTCCTTAAGATGACATCGTATAAGAGTCGGGTTAGTTTAGGAAGACACACAGCGCAATGGTATATTAAATGAGACGCATGACCAACACAGTTTTACTTGATAGTATTTGTTTCAATTTTCTGTGCATTGAGCCCTCGCAATATTCTCAATGCACACTGATTTAAAATTCACCCCAAGATTTAAGGATTGACGAATGATCTGTTAACTTGTTTCTGATTTATATCAATGTATTTTTTCTTAAATATAAAATGTTAAAAATGAAATAGTTACAGTACGTTAATGATACATTATTAAATAGAATTGTCAGATTATTATGTTAATGCCAAATGATTAAAATGTCATCTAATGACAATTTTTTAGTGGTTCGTGTTTTATAATTTGTTACTTTAAGAATCTGAATAAATATGAACTAATTTTATATCTAGCAAATAAATATTCCAAATTTTGTGTTCGTATTTGAAATAAATTAGTTGATTTTGAAAAATAAATTACAAATCTAAGGCATAATGTTTTTCTATGCACTAGTTTTGATCATTTTGTATTTTTTAACTTAAACATTGTCACTTGTATTGCAATAATTAAATTTTTTCTAGTGTTTTTATATCTCAGTGATGGTTTAAGATTAAAATACTGATAGGCTACTGTAATATGTGTACTCTTTATTCAGAGTTTTTCTAATATTAAAATGCAATTAGTTGTTTCAAAATTTGTATCACTAAAGTGTTGCTTGAATATTTTGCAAATATTTTATTTACAAAACAAATTTGGTTCCGTGACAATTCGTCTACAGACTTTTGATGTATACAACACTACGTCTGCAGACATTTGGTCTGTCTTATATTCCTAACCATAACCCTAACCATAGCGTTAACTTTAATCTTAACTTTAAATCTAAACCTAACGGTATAACGCTAATGATAAAGTATACCTAAATTACGTAATGTTGCTAGAGCTAATGTCGGCAGACGTAGTATCTGACCAAAAGTTTGTAGACGAATTGTTGTGACACCGAAAAATTCAGCAGCTTATATCAAATTTCTCTCATTGCGCTAGTCTCTAGACTAGGGGTGGTATGATTTTTCCCGAGGGTCGCTTTTTGATGGCATAATATGGCTCAAAGGGGGACAAAAAAGGCGAGTCTAAGATATGTTTGTACTAAAACAACGTTCTGGCCTTTTTAAGTCTGTGACTTTTTCTTCCGTATAAGTTAATAGTTAACAATTGAACCTTCTCTTTAATCCTCCATAAAACAAATACTACTTCTTTTCATTCTTTTACTATCAATTATTTGCCATTTAGTATTCTATATTTGCACATTTGTGGCTAAATTACATTTTTGAACGAAGAACAAGAAGTTTTAGTATTTCCTGTTTACGTTTTGTTAAAACTTTTGAGTGCAATTTATGATTCATCGTTATTTAGCCACGATCACTTATATTAAGCCACGCTCCTTAGTTTAAGCCACGCCCAAATTATCAAGAGTCATTACAATTAGATCACGCCTACCATTGGCAAGCCACACCCAACTTGAGATACTTGTGACTTACTTAAGTAAGCTGCGCTTTTTAGGGAGCCACGCCTACTCAGCTTGCATAGGCTTACCATAATAAAACCACGCCTACTTTAAGCAAAACACGCCTACTATAAGGAAACCACGCCCACTGGATATTATTCTACTTTGATAAAATTTTGTGAGTATATTTTGTTCATATTTTAATTAATTAAAAAGAAGCTTTGTGTATATATAATTTGATTTCGTACCTTATCAGATTTCAAACTTTTGATTAGTTTTAAAGTTATACTAAATCAAAATTAATATCTGAATGTGATACAGTTTAATACAGCTTAATACCTTTTTATCAGATTAGTCAGCCTTAGCTGTAGCTAACCCATCAAATATCATTAAAACTGTAAATTTGATCCTTTAATATTGAATCTAATTAATAGACATTGTTTTAGAATTACAATGTAGATCCTATTTTTATTAATGATTTGATTTTTAATCGTAATTCTGTATTAACGATACGATTAATAGTTTTTGTGTTTGGATTGTTAGTATTAAAGATATGATTATAAATAATGTTACATTTTTTTAAATTTTATTATGTCTAAATATAGACTTATTGCATCATTGACTTGTTATTTTAATAAAGAATTAATATATTGAAATCTTACGATTTAAACATGCTCTATGCGATAAAGTGTATATATTTTTTTTATTCATTTTCAGTATACACTAAATGAGTTGATATTCATTTGCGATGAGAATATTTTTATGTCAAATTCCAATTGTTATTAAAGTATGTTCAATGGTATATATTACTATGATTATATCAATACTCATCTATTCTAATCAATCCAAGTTTAGCTTTAAAACAATAAATGTATGTACATCTGTTTTTTGGAAAAATGTAGCTTATTATTTATTATCTTCATATGTGAATCATTAATAATTTGTCACGCATTAATTAATTTAACTGAAATTATCGTGGTAGTATATCACTTTAAAAAAATGAACTTAATATCACATTGATATCATATTATAAATGCACACGATGGCGTGATAAATATTTTATTGAAAGCTGGTTTGTGTATGAATTCTTTGATATATGATGTTTGTATCACTGGTGGTCATTGTAATTAAAATACTAATGCACATAAAAATTTGAAAAACTATTATTAAACTTGCAGATGGTTAAAGCATAAATTTGATAGTTCTTTTAATAGATAGTTTTTTTAATTGTACAAAAATTCAAAACGATATTCAATATAAATTTTTATAGCATTTTTATAATGTTATGAGCCGGGTATCTGGTATATTTTGGTGTACACAGTACACTCTGCAGCAGTCATCTATGGTGTTTTAAAAGAATGTTTGACTTTTAGATTGAGTTAAGGTAATAATCCTAATTGTTTACAAAAATTACTATGTAAAATTGATGTTCTTAATAATTTAACTTGAAATATAGTGAATGAATAAATGACATCTGCTGAATAATTTGTGTATTTATCACACAATGTAATCTCATCACTGACATCTAGCGACTGAAACGATCAATTTGTTCATTTAATGCATGGTAGATATTTCAACAAATGAATAACACCAATCTTTAAAATGACTTATTTGAGATTACTAGAGTTATTTAGTTGATCAGAGTCACTTAAACTGAAGAGAAATTGATATAGTAGCTCATGAGAAAGTAAATGTCTCCTGCCCCCTTTCTCAGAGAGCAACATATTTCAATCTGTGTTTTTTTTACTTCAGAACTTAAATAATGTACCATAGAATTAGTTGTTAAACGAATCTAAGATGAATTATTACTAAAACTAATCTTGTTTCTTAAGCAAAACTAATCTTGTTTCTTAAGTATTACTAACATTCAATAAGGTTTGTGTTATTAATATAGATCATTTATATTATTTTTGGTTAAATTATAGCAACTTTGATGAAATGTTGATAATAAAATCTTCAAGTATTAGCCAAATCTGAGTTTTATTGTTATTTAATAAATTCTCCAGGATATTTTAAATATTGAAATATTGGTCTGCAATTCTCTAATCTACTCATTTATCTAAAGTTGTTGTAAAGTATCCTGTTTCAGTTTTTATCAGCATCAGAATATAACACATTTAAACTGAAACTTATGTGATGCTTATAGAAGTTATAGTCCGGTAGTTTTGTAATAAGATAATGTATGATATATGAGTATGAGTGGTTTTAGCAATACTTGTGGTATGATTTTATATAAAATGATTCATTCTGGTATTTCTATGATTTATCTGATTTGGAAAGATATGATTCAGGAATTAGTAATATATTAGATTAAATATTAATTGAATATTATTATGTTTGAGCTATCTACAACTATGAAATTTCATTAAAATGCTGACTCTGAAAATGTTGACTGTATGAAGCTTTCTTTTTATCAGTTTATTTATAATTAGAAAATAGATTTAAGAAAATATCAAATTGTTATAATTAAATAAAATGTAAACAAGAGATGCAGTCCAAAAATGGAAAAATAATTCCCAAGCAGATATTTTAAATAAAGGCAAAAATATTGATTTTAATATAAAGCCATTAAAAGGTTTCACTTTTGGGTTATGAAGCATTATTTAAGAGTAATAAAAATATTTTTATTCACTGGGTGAGGGAGGGGGGTTATTTATTAGCTGATTTTGAATATTTTATGGACTTAATAGATATCTTGTGCTTCATTCTCTTACATTTATGATTCAGTATGCTATATAATAACAGGATATAGAAACTAATAGTAAATTGAATGATTATTTCAAGGGGAAAATCTAGCACAAATATATATTATTTATCAAGCAACACCGGCTTAATTCTATATGCTTGGGTTTAAAACAATTTATTACACTCGGTTGTATTAGAAATATTCACTAAATTTGAATTCTCCTGCTATGAAATTAAATCTGATTTATATGACAGAATCTGAAACAAGACCGTGACTAAAATGTCATGCAGTACAGTCTAGTTGTCAGATGGTATTACTAGTTCCGGGCTTCTTGTTTAGTTTCTTATCGCATTCCCCAGGGTGCGCTCGGTCTACTTATATCAATCAGTAATTTTTCCTAAATAGTTATTACTAGCCGCATACTACCTGGCATTGACCGGCTGGATTCTGAGGGCTTGTGTATTTAGCATTTGATATAACATTTTATAAATTATAATTATGAGGTGATATTTGATTACTTCTTGATATTCCAAGTTATTAATAGTAATTAAATAATTTTGAAAGAGTGAAATTTTTTGCACAAGTTTATTTAGTATCAAACGTTGGAGCATAGGCCTGGCACACTGTTACTCAACATATACAGTTATCATATTTATCATTACAAGTGCAGTTGGTCTTTTTCTTCTATAGGCTCTTTCTTAGCATATTTCAGATTACTGAGTGTTTTATGTTCAGCTCTTATTTGACATCAGATTCTGTACAATTTGGATCGAGCGTATATATGACATTTTCATGAAGCTGAGAGGAAATTGCGGAATCATTTTTTGGATGTTTTTGAATGAGAAGCTATTCAATCGGACTTTAAGATTTAGGAGAATATTTGCGGTGCCTGGAAATAAAATCACACCAAATTTATCATAAAACTATTTTATTGACACATTAATATTTATTAGATAGTTTGTTTAACTGACCTAATCACTAGATGAATAAATCCTATATAATTCACTCATATCCAGTTTTCAATCAAAGGCTTTATATTAATTTTATGCCATTGTTAAAACTTTCCTTCAACATTACAGATTCTTAATTATTCCGCTTCATAAACTTTAGGAAATGAACTCATTTTACAGAATCCAAATAATTTCATTCGGTTTGCATTTGAATTATACTTTATCCCCTAGAGGGCATACACTGTTATACGATCATTCAGAATTACAAATTAGTCTTATTGTCAGTTTTGTAGTCATTATCGCTGTCAGCTGACCGACAAAAAACTTCTGTGTGAAAGGGCTACTGCTCCGCCTCTACTTTATTTTGTACTTTGACATATTTACAGCAGCTGTGTTATACTGTGTTATACTGGGTCATCAGACGATCACGACTGTGTTGACATTAGTACATTACTCAAGGCGAGCTTGTCGTTGTTGAATTGCAGGAGGAATGATATCAAAATAATTTTAATTTGTTTTTTTTATCCTGAAATTTGGTAGGTTAGGTTTTAATGATTAATCAAACTATTGAAGCAATTACATACATACCAATTGTACCATGTTTGATAATGTAAATTTGTCAAGCATGTCAAAAAGTATTTAAATAGAATAATTGGTATTTTAGTTCATAATAATTTTTTATAATTTGGTAATATATTAACTGTGTTTTTCTTTTTAATAAGCTTTTCTTGATTAAAAAATAAAAAATACTGAAATTAAAATTTGCTTGTTTACGTTATACTTTGTAAATGATAACATTGCCTGCATTTCCTTTATGTCTATTTCATTATTAATGTAACTTTTGATATACTGTGTATAATTCTTCCAATTTTGCTTAATGCTGATCTTTCTGTGATTTTGTTTCCCCTGTGTGCTTTCATTTGATTGAAGTCATTGCTTAACTGTCTTGTTTTGATATCTGATAATATTCCCTGCATTATTCCTGATGGACATCATGGACTAATGACTTTTTTGATTGACATAATATACTAGATTCGTGTTATTATTTTAGCTGCATGCTATTGAATTTAAATAGATCTCGTTTCTTTCTTATTTACTGAGCTGTTACGTTCATTACTTATTCTCCTATTGCAATAAATAAAACATACAATGTAAAACAGGAATAATATTAAAAAGTAATGATGAATAAAGCAATACATGTTATTTAGCTTGAAACTAATTGATTGAAGTGACTTAGTAAATGATAGATTTTTAACATTGCAGAACAATCATAGATAAAAATTGGCTATTATTTCTAAAATCATTTAAAGTAATTTTCATAATAACTTGAACTACAATAAAATACTAGTGAATTCTACTGTTAATTCTACTAGTTAAAAAGTCTATTATGTTAATATTAATACAGGGCTGAGACTTTTGCAGCACACTGTCAAACTCAGATATAGCCAATGATCTCTCTGCCTGATAAAGACTAATCACATAATGTACAGTGACATAGTGTAGTATTATCAAGAACTCTACAAAAATTGTGATGAAAAACCCTCTAGGTAAAACAGCCACAAGAGCATTTCCATGAAACTATGAGCAGAGAATCGCTTGCTAGCTATCAGACTGACTTCTGTCTTACTACACTGACTGGTCGACAGTCATTACACACTTGAGTGAAAGCTTGGCGATACTATGTAACTTGGCTACACAGTATAAATATCTAAAATACTGACAAAATAAATGTGTAGTATTTTAAGGTTGTGAGATTTCTATCAGTGTATGTTTAGTTTTTTTAAATAGTTTTTCTGGAGGAAGTGATAAATTATAATATGCCAGCTGTTAGAAGATTGCTTGTATTATATGGTATCATTTTATAATTTCTGTGTTGTCTTTTGGAGTTGAATTAATATGTCAATAAGAATAAAGTTTATTATAATTTCCAGCTGTCCGCTTATACAAAAATGATTAAAGCTAATGCTTTTGCACTGCATGCAAGTTTATTGAACAATTGAAAACAAGTAATTACTAGGTTGAAAGTGGAAAGTCATTATTATGACAGTCATCATAAGGTTTATTTGCGTTTTGTACGTGTATGTAGCTTTGATCAAAGTTATTGTTTGTTTCCTTGATGCAATACAATTTATTATTATTGTATTGCATTTATATGACATTATAACATTATAATATGAAATATTATAATGCTATTTTTGTATGATATGGTCCTTTAATTGCAAAGAATTTGTATTAGTTGAAATTCCATTTACTGTCACAATGCATTTTCAATTTATTTTAGAATCTAATGTATTTTCATACTGCATGCGAAATTACTTTACTATCGAAATTGAAGTACTGATTTGGCTACAGTTTAGAAAAATTTGTGAGAATAATTTCTAGCGTATTGCTATAAATAGTTTAGCTTTTTGTCAGCAGTATAGAACTCGTGCTAGGCCAGCGCTACTGTGCATGTTTGCTATGTGTTGAGACAGTGTTGGTATACATTGAGCGATTAGATCGATCAGAGAAATGATTATTGGTGTGAATCTAGTCTCAGTGTTGATTCACAGTAATCGACTTGCTGTTATCAGATTCTGTGAATCAGTGGGATGCTATAATGGATGTAATTTTTGCTGTCAATGTTTCATTGTCATCTTTCGACTGTAGGACACTGGTTATGTTTGAATGACAATGTTTTGATATGGTTAAATGAGTAGATTAGAAAGTAATAAAGTATTAATAGGTAATGAAGAAATAAATAAATAGAACTTAAGTATTAATAAGTAATGAAGTATTACAAATAGAACTGCTGCATTATTTCTGGAGCATAGAGTTCTTAGAGATTGCAGATATAGTTGAACTTGATACGATTTTTAAAAAACTTGAATTTAATAATTTGACGTATTTATAACATTAGTCGGATAATTTTAATACAAATATTAAAAATGAAGCTATCATCGAAGGTAAGAAAGTGATTCATATTATTTACTAATAATCGACTGGTATGTAGCTATGATTGACTTATTAATGCCGGGGTTTTGTGTACAAGTTTGATAAAAAAGTTGTTTCTCTAGTTAGAATTTTTTTCATAGATTTTTTTCTCTTCTCTTAACAATCAACAAGTCAGTCTGTACTTCTGGATAATCTCTTGAAATGTTATTCCTGCAGCTCTGACTGTTGATTGATCCGCGGAGCGGTCAATTGTAATAGAACTCCGGTATATCTGTCTACGAATATAATATGAAATGTGTAAAATATTAAGAGAAGAGATAAAAATATGATACCCAATGTATCAGTTTAATGGGTCACTGCGCATAAATACCAATATGAAACTGCAATGTTTTAAGTTAAATAGTGGTTAACTTGGCTATCTTTTACCGCTATACTTAATTTCTAAAGACATCGCAGTATGTTGTAATTAGATAGGGATGTTTTTGATTAAACTTTTCACTTTGCTATTGATATGAAATGTTACTACAGCTGAAGATACATCAACAATATCAGATTTTGTATCTGTAGCTCTTTTTTTTCTGATTTACTTAACACATTGATATATAGAAAATAGATACTGTTACAAATAAATTATAACATTTTTTATCATAGTGTTATTTTCTTTTTGTATCTTATTAATTAAACATTACTAATAAACTAATTTTTAATTGATTAAGCACTTGCCAACAATTTTCTACATTTTACAGCATTTCTAGAGCTGTAATGCAAGATTTAAACCTAAGGCTATATGCTTGCACTAAATTTGTAAAAACATTTAAATGTATACTATAGGTAATTGCATATATATTAATGTATTGCGTTTAAAAAGCAAGAGTGTTTATCAATGAATATCATGAAAAATGTAACAAGCAAACATTACGTTACTGCTCAAATTCTTAGGCAAGCTTCATTATAATTTAATGTAAAATGCTTAATTATCAGAGTTAGTTAATGAAGTTTCTTATAAGCTAAACACATTATAATTTATAACATGAGCACATGAATCAGTGTGAAATTGTTTTGATTCTAAAATGTAAACTGATATTTATTTTTAATGAATAGCAGAGAATTGATTTCACTCTTATTATGATCATTTTATACTTTGATGCTAAATGGAGATTGTTTTTATTTTGTTTTTATACTGTAGGTAATTTTTATTCTCAAGTATAAAGTTCTAAAGCATTAAAAGTTTATGAAATATTTGATTTGCGTAATATGTATACATTTTACTAATGTCATTATCAACTCATATTAATGGCTATTTAGTGTTTCTAATTTATGTTACGCGTAATTGACTTTATATACTCATGAGAAGTAGACATTGTTTGATATTGAACATTATTTCTAAAAACAAGTCTACAAAGATAGCTAGAGCTTTTTAACTGAACGATGCATGTTCATCACTGATATGATTGTGAATGCAAGCTCTTTCATAAGTTCTCATTAATGAGACCACACGCTGGGTAATAACTGGTTCTGTCATTTTATGCACTGATATTTTATCTTTATTCCTACCTGATACTTCTGCTTGGTTGAATCCATGAAAATATTTCTTATGATTTAAAAATTGCAGTGTGTTATAAATGCAGGCATGTTATGCAAAGTACTTTGTTTATTCTCTAATATATACAAGGGGAAAATGCTTTCTGTAGGCCGGAACCCACTAGTGCGTGATTTTCACGCAGCGTGATTCTCTGCGTTGCGTAAAAAACGCGCAGCGATCGCTATGTATACTTAAGTGTAGATCATCACCCCACTGATCCGTCTTTTTCACGCAACGCGCGAGCACGCAGTGCGTCGTCCGTCGTGAATCGAAACTCGACCGATTTTCGACGGACGACGCAGCGCGTTTAGTAGCATTTAACCAATGACAATGGTGTATTAAATCATATGTCAATCAACACACGGATAAATATTAACAAAAGCTTCGCCCATGCATATTACTTGCATTCGGTCCGTCTGCGTCGTTGCGTCGAAATGACGGATCAGTCGGGTCCAAAATCTCCTGCATGATGACGGACGAGCACGCAACGCATCACGCATCGCAACGCATCACGTCGCGCAACGCACTAGTGGGTTTCGGCCTTATATCTTTTAATAGTTCAGGATTTGAATTAACATTAATTCACATATTTCTAACTCAGTATTATAATTTTAATGGTTATAACTTGTATTTTATAATTTACTGTCTTTAAGAAATAACTACCCAGTAAAGGTTAATTATAATATTTTATACTTACTACATATTGTGCTTTCTATGCTGTACATATTTACTTAAATTTCTTAATAATATTAATAATATTATTAATAATATTTCTTAGTATTTTTCGAACTGTTTCTAATACTGATATTTTTGTAATAAAGTCATTTTATTTGCGGAATTTTGTCCATTTTTATCAGTGATATAATATTTCTCTCAAATTTAGCTAGAGTTCGTTTTTGTTGCAGATAAATCTTAATTTAATCTGATATCCTATAAAGAATCATTGTCTTCCAATTAGGCTTAGATTTAGAATTTTCATAATAAGATCCTGCTATGAATCTCCAACACATTTATCTAGCTCTCAAAAACAGTTTTATATGATACTATGTATAGGAGAAGACTATATTTGATATGTGTTATGTCCACTCAATATTTTATATATGTTCTCTCTCTAATGATTACCTGAGTTAATGTTACATTAAATGCTCTCTTTTTATAGCATAGATAATAAAATACTATGCTATAAAGATATTCATGTTTATTATACATAATATTGCATGTAATCTGTATATGCTGTATTACTGTA
>JAQIXG010000440.1:0-32956 GCA_034700105.1 Oconnorella tubifera
ACAGAATGACATTCATTGCATTCATTAAGGTTACAGAATGACATTCATTGCATTCATTAAGGTTACAGAATGACATTCATTGCATTCATTAAGGTTACAGAATGACATTTATTGCATTCATTAAGGTTACAGAATGACATTCATTGCATTCATTAAGGTTACAGAATGACATTCATTGCATTCATTAAGGTTACAGAATGACATTCATTGCATTCATTAAGGTTACAGAATGACATTCATTGCATTCATTAAGGTTACAGAATGACATTCATTGCATTCATTGCATTCATTAAGGTTACAGAATGACATTCATTGCATTCATTGCATTCATTAAGGTTGAATGCAATCTAGCTGCAGAATAGCTATTTTTTTATTATGGACCTTAAGTTGTATTTTTTCCTATCATATAATTTTTATGCTTCTTTTTCTTATACTTTTTGCTTTATCGTAATCGAATTTGCTTTATCGAAAAGAGAAGTAGCTGCATTTAGTCAAAATTTTGTTGATTTTTGTGCGCACAGCTTATTATAAAGGGGGAGAACAGTTGTTTTTAAACACTGGATGGAGCAGTTCGCTTAATCGTTATAATCGTAAGCTGTTAACAGAAGAACTGAGGCTAGTGACAGCGCACGGTAATTAGAAATTATGTTACTATATGATTTTTACATTAGCATTATGCCATTTTATTTGCTGTAAGAAGCTAGTTACAGCACATGGTAATTAGAAATTATAATGTTCTAACATTACGAACCGATTGATATTATTGTAATTATGCAATTTATTCTGCTGGAAATATTTGATATATTAAATTTAATTAATATTTAGTGAAGATTTAAATATAATATTTTATTTTACAGGAACTGTATTGAAAAATGCATTGGTAATTTATCCGTTATTTAAGTTGATTTGAATCAAATTCTAAACATAGACGCAGTGAAAAACTTAGATTGATAAATAATCAATTTACTTTATTAAAATGTATCAGACTGGCATTCAATTTGGTATAATTTACAACCTTCAAGACAGATTATAAACTATGTAATCTCAATTTTTCTGCTTTGATTAATATAAATTGTAAACATTAGACATTTTTTATTGTTTTTTATTGCAAATATCTTAACGTAATATCTGAATTTCTTTTATTTTCATTGCAAATGATGTCAATTGTGTAATGTTGATGCCTGATGCTGCATAGAATTTGGTTAGTCGTTTTTCATTATTTCATACGTTGAAATAGATTTAAAATTGATTTCGTACGTTAAAATAAAGTTTAAAATAGATTTCTTATGTTAAAATTTCAACACTTTTCGAATCAAAAAAGGAACATTTCCTAAGATTATTGTTATGTAAAATGTTGTCAAAAATTGGAATTTTGATAAAAAGCGAATCATTCCTTGTAGCTCATATTCAGAAATAAGTATTGCCTGCTTGCTATTAATAGAATTACTAAAAAATTATTACTAGATAGAAATTATTTACTGTACTGTGTAAAAGAATTATCCTTTGATATCTTTACATCTAGTTTACATGTCTTGTTTTGTGCTGATGTGACATCAGACAATAAACTTTAAGCGAATTTTAAATGATTAGTCTGTTACCCTGCTGCATTAAGGTCACAACTGGGGAAGTGAACATGATCCAGACTCCCCAGAGTGTTCACCTTCAGCATCATCAGGTGGTAAATACATCATGTATACGTATTCAGTTTCAGGAATGGAAACAAATAACAAGGTATTCATCTACTTTTCGAAATATTTGCAATTTGTGAATTCAATTTTAATGCATCGTAACATGTATTAAAATAAAACTTTTCGACATTATCCCTCGGCAGTTAAACAGATGTTAACCTTAAAGATTAATATAGTAAATTTAAGTTTAATGTCTGTATTATATTTTGAGAATGATTTCTCAGGAATTGGTATTGATTTAAGCACCTTACTAAAGGGTGTAGCAAGTAAGATATATGTTGTACTCCATGGAGAATCAAATTGTGAACATAACGGTTAAAACTTGATTAAGAGTCTCAGCATTTTTTCTGCATACCCAGTTCATAACTTGTAGCCAATTTTGTGCTGATGTGACATTTACACAGCGGATAAACAAATTAAACTAGTAGCTTGATTGAGAAAAGTTTTTAATTTGGATTGCAGGATATATATCAAATACGAATATCATAAAGAACTAATGACTAATTCCAACAAGCACAGATTTTATACAGATGTACAGATTCTGTACAGATGTACAGATTCTATACAGATGTACAGATTCTATACAGATGTACAGATTCTATGCAGATGTACAAATTCTATACATATGTACAGATTCTATACATATGTACGACTTTTGTTAATTTACACAATGCACATGTTTTAGCATGATGACATTATAACTAGATGACGCCATGGTTCAATGAAATAGCTGTAATAACCACGGGCCTTGCATATTTTAACTGGTATAGAGCTAATGTTAGTGTTTTAGTTATAAGGCTTCCTGAAATCTGCCATAAGGATGTAATCTTATGATTTTCAGATATTTTCCCCCTGCAGTCGTAGAGCTATAGGATCAGTTCTATCTGCCAAGGCTGAAACTTGTTTCACTAGTAAGTTGAGATGTAAAAAATTCTCAGATGATAATTTTTTACTGATATAATTATTCCTTCTAAAAACTTATTTTTGTACACAAGAATGGATTACGCAGTTTTTCGTGTATTTTTTTTTGCAATTATTTCGGATACTTTTTTGTAATTCGTTTAAGATTCAACTTTTTTTAATTTCAATTTTACCTGTCGCGATTTATATAGTTTATTTTTATTCTATTTAATTCTGTTATGAAAGGAAAATAAAGTGATTGTAAAGGAAATAAAGCGATTAAAATTTGTGAATATTGTTAGATAAATCAACTTTGACTGTTAATTCTTAGGGTTAAGGTTTGAGTTAGATTTGGGTTAAGTTTAGGGTTAGGCTATTAATTTACTGATAGGACTTTTTTTTTACTATATTTGTGGTCAATTTGTCTGGTTATTATATTCGGGGCCAATTTGCTGGGTTATTTTTTTGGGGTCAATTTTCTGGGTTATTATATTTGGGGTCAACTCTTATCGTAACCTAGCCCATTTGTCGGGGCCGTTTTGACGGGTCATGAAAATGTTCTCATTTTTTTATTCATCCAGTGGCGACAAGGGGTTTCTGCGGTAATTCTCGTGTTGAGTATGATGCGGACGAACAGTGTGATGCCGGGCCTATCGATGATTTCAATCCTGATCCTTGTTGTGATTCTAAGTGTAAACTTACACCAAACTCTAAATGCAGGTATGTAGGTGTTTCTTGATGTACAGCATGATTTGTGAAGATGATTATTTTGTTGTTTTGAGGAACAAATGCATGGTTTTATGACTATTGTTCATGTAAAATGTTAAAATTATTGTAGTGTTATTTTAGGTACAAATCAGAATCAGAGTGTTCAATTAAATCATTATTAAGTTACCAAATATTTTTTGTGCTGATGTGACATTAAGCAACAAGCAATTAAGGTATAATAATACCGTAAATATTTAATTGTTGTGTTTAATGTCACACCAACACAGTTTTATATTGGTTTTAGCGATACAAATTCAGTATGCTGCAGAAACTGTCAGTTTGCAGATTCGAGTACCATTTGTTACGATAAACAAGAACTATTATGTGAAGACCAACAAACCTGCACGCATCCTTTTTATATTAATACATTTATTTAATATAAAATATAGCATTCTATCTAAACCATTTAAACCAAATCTAAGCCAATTTAAAGTTATTTATTTATGAATCATTCAAAGTTTAGTTCATGGACGTTTACAAAAGATGCTTGATATTTTCGTTTTGAATTTAATTTAATGATATATAGTTGAACTGTTATTATTGATTGCTACGCTAATATTTAACAGATAAACATGATATTATATTTAATGTAATATTATGTTTATTTGATCTCTATTGTTTATTTTCATCTATTATGTTTTTTTCTATTTTATTGAATCATTCTTGTTGACAGCTTGTTTTACTATAATTGTTTTGGTTTTGCTATATTTTTATTAGTTTATTTCCTGGATAAATAACTTTTTCTCTCTCAGTTTGTCCTCACTGCTTGGGCGAAGCGTGTGTGGTCTTTCCTGATGCCGATATAACTCCATTACATTATCTCTTAACACTTTGCGATTATAAATTTTTTTTAATTTAAATTTGGGAGTTATTTTCTTAATGAGTATGATTCAGTGGATATAGTTCTGAATGTCCCCAGCCGCCCCCTGTGCCCAATGGAGTTCCTTGTTTAAACAGGTCAGTGTGGAAAGGTTTCATTTGTTAATGTGTAGATACTTTTAGTTTGTTTATAAGTTTAGATTTTAAGTTAAAGAGTTAGTTTAAGTTATAGAGTTTAGTTTAAGTTTGTGAATTAATAAGTGTGTGCAAGACTGACTGACCGAGTAACTGGATGACTTGACTGACTAACTGACTGTTCAACCATTCTACCGACCAATTGACCGAGGGAGTGAGTTAGTGAGCGAGTGAGTGAGCGAGCGAGTGAGTGAGCGAATGATAGTAATTGTTATTTTATCTGTGGAAGTAAGTATATATTGTAATTTTTTAATCTTCATTCTTTGTTAAAACTAATTTTAATAATAATATAATATTTAATTAAGAATGATTATTTTGCGATATATTCGTGACATTCAGAGGAAAATGTAAAGGTGGCATATGTCAGTCTTTCTGTCATATACACGACATGATTTCATGTCGGTGTGATAAAGGTAATCTTCGATGTCAGACAAACTGTTAAATCTGTCATAGAATTTTGAATTTCTGTGAATATTTACGAATGAATTTGACTTGTATTTAGTCATATAGTTTTGTTAAGGAAAGTTCTTTGTAGTATTTTTATTTTATTTTTTTGTACGTTTTTTTTGTTACTTTCATTTTGTTTGTTGCATTCTTCTAGAATCTCTATTACATTTAGATTGTTTTTGAATGCTTGCATTACGCTGGATATTTTTGTGTTTTCACTTAGGCAATTAGTGTTACGATGATGATTTTGCGTAGTTTATTTAATTTGTAGTATTTTGTGTTTATTTTTAATGCTTTATTTTTATTAATTTTATTTATATAGTAAATGTTGTTATTTTAATGTTTTGTTATGTAGTGGTTATTGTCGGGAGGGAAAGTGTCTATCACTTTGCGAATATCATAATAAAATATCGTGCATTAGTGATAAAGGTATTACTCATCCTCTTAAATTTATTTATCTTTTCTGCTTTTTACATTAATAGAACCGGCTTGTTGTTTGTTAGAGAAGTTGATTATATTTCAAATGAATTTTAAGTCTTTTAATATTTGATCAATTTGAGTTTAACTTATTCTGCAATGTAACGTTGACTATTTGTGAAAAAAAGATGCAGGATCTCGTATTGAGCTTTTTGTTAAGATTATTTACATTTTTAATTTTTATTTAAATAGAATGTAAAAATGTTGAGTGAAGATTTTGGATGTAGAATAAATCTTAAAATGTAGGATAAAGTTAGAAAGATTTTTAGCATGGATAGAAATGTTTTCACATGACACGTTTCACTTGTTGAGTTGATGAAATGATGGTATTGTGATTAATGAAAGTGATGTTATTTTAGTTAAAGATTTATTATTTTAGTTGATGTTGTGTTATTTTAGTTAATGCAATAGTGTTGTTTTAGTCGATTAACGTGGTGTAATTTTAGTTGAAGTAGTGTTATTTCAGTTAATGAAGTCGTGTTATTTCAGGTAATAAAGTGGTGTTATTTCATTTACTAAGACGGTGTTTTTTTGGTGAATTTGTTTTATTTTATTTAATGAAGTTGTGTTATTTTAGTTTATGCAGTTGTGTTATTTAACTTAATGAAGTTGTGTTATTTAAGTTAATAAAGCGATGTTATTTAAGCTAATCTATTTCACTTAATGAATCTGTTATTTAAGGGTTAATGAATCTGTATTATTTCAGTTGAGGAGTCATGCAAGTGGTGTTGTAGAGAGAAAGAAGAAAACATTTTAAATAGTAATTTAAGTAGTAACTGTACTCCATTCAATGATGGTAGCATGTTAAGCATGGACTTACCAAATGGAATGCCTTGCGTGCAAGGATACTGTGAAAAGGTATGTGGAAAAATATCATTCACATGCGAGTGTGCATGCGTGAGTAATATAGCATATACTGTGCATAATATGTACTGTAAAGTGCCAAGGCTTATTAGAGAAATGGTGAGATCACTGGACTCGGATGCGACAGGTCCAGGTTTGGATCCAGGATAGATCACTATTTCTCTAACTTGCTGCACCCTTTAGGAACACGCATAAATTGACATTGACAATTATGTTGCCAAAAATAAAAAGATTTTTATTTCATTTAAGGTGAATAAATGTTTTTGTAAATTTTTAACTTAGCAAAATTATATTTGTTTGTTAGTATTATTTGAAGTTCTTTTTTGCAGGGCAAGTGTATCAAGCAGGTTAATGATACGATACAGCGACTTTGGGATATCATAGAAAACATATCAGTCGATCAACTAGGTTTGTAGTATTTTTTAAATGTATATTTAATTAAATGAAGTATATAAAAACTTAAACTAGATTTGTGTTGAATACTAGTTTTATTCATTTGAAAGATGCTGACACCTTTTTTTAATTGTAAATATTTGTACTTAATAATTAGTAATTGGTTACATTTCTCAACTTTGTAAAATCTGATGAAATCATTTAAAAGTTGATTTTTTGTTTATTTTTTGGTTGAAACATTTGTTTATTCCGTACTAGATAGCTAGTTCAGTATTAATTTTATTTATTTATGTTTGTACATGTGTTGAGTTGTATTTTTTCTTTAATACAAATGTGATGAAAAAGGAAAAATTTATATTTTAACTTATTGGGATAATTAACAAACATCATTGATGTAACCATCGAATTATGTTAAAGGGTGCAGCAAGTCAGTGAAGCATTGCAACGCTTCCGGGACTCAAACCCTGGACTTTTAACTCTCGATTCACACTTTCTAATAATTTAAATTTAGTTTCAGTAATTTCAAATCAAATAAAAGTATTATTATTGTAACAACGCAGTAATACGAGTCTTAAATGAATCTGATATATTTCTGTTTTCAGTAATGTTCATGCGCGCTAATATAGTTGGTACGGTAATTGTTCTGTCTTTAGTCATATGGATTCCTGCAAGTTGTGTAGTAGCCTATGTGGTTTGTTGTTTTGTAGATATTTTGAAATATCTTTGTTGTTTGTTTTTAAAACGAAATTAAAGCGTTATTTTTTATATTTTCTACTTTGGAATTACAAATTGTTGTAATTGATGTAATCCTGCTTCTATTGTCCAAAAGGAAGAGCATATATTGAACTACGTTAAATTTAAGAGTTTTTTGGACTAGGCTATACTGTAACTATGCAAAGTTATTTTATAGCCAGTTTACTATAATACAATATGTAATATACAAAACACAATATGCCACATACAATACACAATATGCCACATACAATACACAATATGCCACATACAATACACAATATGCCACATACAATACACAATATGCCATATACAATACACAATATGCCAGATACAATACATAATATGCCAGATACAATACATAATATGCCACATACATTATACATAATATGTGATATACAATACACAATATGTTACGTACAATGTAGAATATGCCATATATACAATGCACAATATGCCATATGTACAATAGACAATACGCTACATACAGTATACAATACACAATATGCCACATAATACACAATATATAATATGCACAAGTTGACATGCCATATTATATATTGCATATGGCATATTTTTATATAACATCATCTGCAACGTTGTCTCAAATCTTTGTCTTTAATTAAATCTCAACTTAATGCTATAGTTTCTAAAAATCTGTTGGATTCATTAAATACTTGAGAACAGAAAGTAAATAGTTTTTGGACATTGAGTAAAAAAATAAACTACATGCCCCCATGTATAGCATATATATTATTATTTCATTAGCATCTAATTAATTACTGAAATATATTAATTAGATGCTAATTAAGCGTCTAATTAATTAGTGAACGCAGTAAAAATACTTCAGTTAATAAATGTACAATTGTGAAATTTTTTAAATTTTATTTTTATTATATTTTATTTGTTTTTTTACTTGTCTAGGATAGGAAAAGAGCACAAACGAGAAATGAAGACGCTGAGTGGCTTAAACCTGATGTGAGTCTGCAAATAATTTTAATATATCAAATATTTTCTTACAGATAAATTATAGTAATTATAATAATTTCCACTTTTATGCTAATTTCATCTTAGATTTAATTGTGAAGTTGTTTAATCGAATAATTCTCTATTATTAAGTATCTATTTTTTGTCCTGATGTGACGTTAAATCACATGGATAGAAGAAAACTTAAAATAATATACAATATCCTTAAAATAGCTACATCATTGCGAATATTCTATTACTGTATTGATATTATGAATCAAATTTCATTTTTGCCGTTAAAATCTCTTTTTGTGCTGATGTGACGTTAAATGATTAACAAATATAGAAGAAAATAATAATAAAAATAATAATATTAGAAAACTTGATATCGTGAGTAAAATTCTTTTTGCTTTAAATAAAACAAATAATAAAAAAGTAATAAAAAAGTAATGTAAAAAAAGAAAAATAGAGAATTTAATAATAAAGAGGATGTACTATAAATAACTGTTTCTGTTTCTGTTTAGAGCTCGGCATTGTTTCTTGATAAAGAGAAAATTAAAGTTGTGAAACCAGAAACGATTAAACGCAGACCAATGGCTGTGTCAGACTAATCTGCTGTCAAATAATTGTAGTTTTTTTTAGGCCAATCATCAATAGACTATATATTATACCAGAAATCATGCTTTTAGAAATCCAATGTAAAAGGTATCTGGACAAAATGACCCCAAATACATTAACTTGATAAAACGGCCCCGAAAACATTAACTCGTCAAAACAACCCCGAATACATTAACACGTCAAAATGTCCCCATCAATTTATTTAATAAACCGAATCTTAATTTACCCTAAACTTAATTCTAACCCAAACACTAACTCTAACATTAATCCTAACCCTAATCCTAACCCTAAGAATTAATAGTCGGGGTCATTTTGTCAGGGCCGTTTTGACACGTGTATTTAAACATTTTATATTTAGATATCGTGTGTTATCAAAGCATGTTAAATATTTCAATGACGCGCCTGGTTGTGTTTAAGTTACTGCCAAGTGGTTATTAGTTAATTACCACTGTTAATCGAGTTCATTGTTTACTAGAAGTAATCGCAATCGCTGTAATCGAGTTCACTGTAATCGCTTAAACACTGTAATCGAGTTCATTGTTTACTAGAAATAACTATATTTTTGTTCGGAGATTAGATATTTACATGCTGTATTTATTAGCAATAATATACTGATAATTAGGTAGAGCTTTTAGGGGATCAAAATTATATATTGTATTCCGATTAAAAATTACGTTTTATCAATTAAAGTTGAGAAATTTTAAAAGTTATATTATTTGTAAGAAGAGTTGATATGTTTTAAGTTAATGTTAGTTAATGTTAATATTATTATTCTGAACTATTTTCTTTGCTCAATAGAATCTGACTTTTACTCAGACTATGTTTTCTATTTTAATTTTTCTTATTCAGAGCTTGTAGATTGTATATTTGTTAAACTTGAGATTTCTATTGCTTATTGTGTTGAAATCTATGATAATAGCAAATATAAAAGAACTAGCAATATGCAAGTTAATTTCAAGTGTTGTGTTGTTATCTGATCTCTTATACTTCATTGCTTGTTGATTTTTTATACTTTTTTATGCTTACTGATGCTTTTTTTCCTGTGTATAATCAGTGTCATGCTCTCTGTACGTCAGGTCAACTACATGACATAACTACATGACATAATATTTATGTCATGTAGTTATTACTTATTATGTAGTTATTACTTAGATATGCAGCTGTATAATAAAAAACAGTAACACGACAAAACATTCAGACAAAAAAGTTTGATAACAAAATGTTTACTGACAAAATGTTCACTGAGAAAGTGTTCACAGACAAAGTGTTCACTGAGAAAGTGTTCACAGACAAAATGTTCACTGAGAAAGTGTTCACAGACAAAATGTTCACAAAATATGTTAGCTAGCAAACAAAAACTGCTAGAATTTTCAAATGTTCTATAAATAAAATGTTGTATAAATATAAATTAGTGTCTACCATAATAAAATTATGACTTATTCCGCTTTGATAAGTTTCTAAATTTAGGGTTAGGTTTAATGTTTATCTGTAATGTTTTGCTGTGAACATTTTGTCTGTGAATATTTTGTTGTGGATCCTAAAAACCTGATTTGCATGATAAATATTTGTGGTAATATAAATGAAACTGTTAAGAATCAATTGTAATAATCAGTCACATTGTTGTTTTGCGAGACCAAATCACAATGTTGACATCATCTTAGACTTTATGTTATGGTAACTACATATTAGTGTTATACAATTTAATTATTATATAATAATAAATAGACTTTTGTGCTTATGTGACATTATTGGTTAACTATAGATTGATATTAATATATATTCTTTAATTCATCAAACAATTGGCAGTAGAAAATTAGATTAATTTGACTTTAATTTGTGCTTTATTTTATTAACTTTTTACTGAATAATTTTGTGACTTGGAACTAATTTAGATAAAGTATACCATCATATGTTTATAAATCTATACTTTATTCAAGAATTTTGCTATTATGATTATTATAATAGTTGTTGTTTCTTTACTTGTAAAGAAATTGTTATTTTTTATTTAGTTTCTTCAGTCTATTATATATTTTCTTTTCGCACATATTTGGTCATGTATCCAACGTTAAATTTTTCACAAAATCGACACGAGTTAAATATAGTGGTAAATGTGTCCAGTGGCTGACGCATTTAACATTACACAAATATTCATTAGGAAAATATTCATTTTGGACTAAAACAATGAAAAATTCCCTTGATTGAGCTCAGCATTAAGCTTACTTGTTGCAATTGATTGCAATCATTGATCACTAACGCAAAACCCAACGGATTAGAACATTCAATTTGCTGCTAAAATTTAATTTATCGAATTATACCTCAAATTAGCTCATCACTACATGTATATGTAAAAATCATATCCGTAACGTTAGCAGCAGATTAGACTTTTGCGACGAGCACCTGCTCGTTGTCATAGTGATATATTGATTATGACAACCTGTTGACGCACCTGGGCAATTCTGCTAGCAATTTTGCTCCTAAAAATATTATATTATTTCTTTTTTAATATTGAAAATTAAACTTGGAAGAAGCATTAGTTCCCAATACGAAGGAATCCTGTATCAGGTATTAGTTTTATTGAACTTCTTTGCAAAAATTGGTCGTAAAATTTTTATACAACAGCCTTGTTGTTTTAAATGTCTAATATATCTTTTATTTTGTAATTTAAGCTCTATTCCCCCCCCCCTTATTCCCAGAATATTTAAGGGGGGGGGGAGAGGGCTAGGAAGACGAGGGATTATTACCCCCCACTTCTGATATTTTAGCTTTATAGATAAGTGGGTTTCCTTTTGTAATTTAAAGGTTTTAGGCATAGCAGAAAAAAACTGTATCTTATTATATTTTATGTGATGCTATTACCTAAAAAATAAGTTTAACCCCCCTTCCCTACTCTAAAAATTGAAATTACAATTAAACAATCTTAATACTTGATTGCTAAACTTTTAATGCATATTTTTCCATTTCAATCTTCTTTATAATTTTTTAATGCGATTATTTATTAAGTCAATTTTTTCTCATAGCGAAAATGCATCGAGTGCATTCAGCAGGTTCGGAGGGAAGTGATAACGATGCCGATGTTAATATGGAGAACGAGTTAGAACTGCAGAATCTGCAACGACAATACAGACTTCTGGAAAATGACAAGAAAGCGTATACGCAGGAATCACAAGAGAGAATCAAACGACAAAAGTAATTTTTTATACACTCGAGATCTTGACTTTTAATTTCTTAAGAAAATTATTTATAGACTGTGTTAATTAAAATAGAGTGCTTAAATCAAAATTACTCAGTTTTTTTGCTCAAAATGTTACTATAGAGGCTTCGGTGCTGGTGTTAAGCCGCAAAGAAACAAGAAAATTTAATACAGATTCTGGTGAAAAAGGAACAATCATAAGCATTAGTTAAATAATATTTTATTATTTTTATATAATTCTTTATCAGGTTTTTATCCGAAAAGATTTCTATTTAATGTAATTAATTGCTTTCTAACACAAAGTGTCTTAATTTTGTTTTTAAAACTGACTGCAAGAAAAAATATAGCTAAAAAATATAAAGTGTAGTTTCTCATAAATTTTATCTCAGATAAATTGTTGTGAAAATTCTTTATTTATTCAGAACACAGATTGGGAAGTTGGAGAGAGAGCAGTCAGAGCTTCAGGTCAATGCTAAGTTGATTGAAGGTGATGTGAATAAAAAGAGAAATGAACAGCAACGCAAAGATCTTGAGACTTTGGCCAAAATGAAAAGTAGGCAAAAGCTATACTTTACTAAGATTAAATCAATATTTATTAAGCAGAGAAATATCTCTTAATTAGGCTAATTAGTAATAAACCGAAATTATTCACAGGATTTAGATTGATTTAGAGGAGGCTTAAACTGTTTAAAGATTATGCCGTAAAATTATTTAGATTTTGAACTTTATCAGCCAATAATAAGCAGCCATTTAATTTAGTCTTTGATGTTTTATTTTGTATTTATAAAATTCTTATCAATAAAAAACAGATGAGTGTGAGCAGGAGATTGAAGAAGAGAGAAAAAAACAACGAGCTCTTGACTCAGAAATCAATGAGATGGAGACGGCTCAACGCAAACAGAACACGAATAACGATAACAAGACAAAAGGGGAAAGGGGCGGGGCCAGAGAGCAGAAAAATGGAGGCGAAAAGGCAGAACTGAGAAAACTGGAAAATCAGCTACAACTGGTAGAAGAGCAATTTTTAAATTGGATACGTGTTAAAATTGAATATAATACGGAATCATCTTCATATAAACAATTATATTGTAATGTCAATTATCAGTTAGTCATATTTTTTGAAAATAATCGTTGCTACAATGTAAAAGTGTTGTTATTATCATTAGGGTGAATTAGATGTTAAAATAAGCAAATGTTAATCATTAATATTATGTTCTAGAACTACAAACTTGATTTAATTCTTGATAAATTATTTATGATATAATTTAGAAGAGTCATTCATTTAAGATTCCATTTATGCACCATGCTGTTAAATTTTTATAGTTTATATTTGGATATATTTTCGATATCTAAATATAAGGGGTTTAACTTAACTTACTATGTCATTCTGCTATTGGATTTTATTAGGCTAGTCACTCTGTGGCCTCCAAGAGATCTAATCATAATTTAATTTGTTCATGATTGCTTGTAAGTATCGATATTATGAGACACAATAAAAAGCATTACTTCTAAACTATTTTTCAGTCAAAGAATAAGTTTGGCAAGCAGTTGGAAGCAAACAGAGGTCTTCGTAAAGACATCGATGACTTGAGAGATGAGAGAAGAAAGTTTGATACTTTGTACAAGAAGTTATTGCAAGAAAAAGAAGAGTTACAAATACAGACAGGCAAGGTTATCGAGCAGGCTACTCAGGCATACGACCAGAGGTACTGTGTAAGACTTGAGTGCAACTTTATTGTAATATATATTTATATACAGGGTACACATAAAATTATCCTATTAGAGAAAATGTGTATTTGTAAAAATATATATATATATATACAAAAAATATTTATATAATACAGGGTACATTAAACATAACCCATTATAAAAATGAATAAGTTTTAGATAAAACTTAGCTGAAACTGAATAATTGTTCTCAAATGTTTTCTAGTTTAAAGAGGAGAAAATTAGATATACTAGCTATCAATTGTCTTTAAAAATAATTGCTGGAAAATGTCATGAGCATCCTTATAGGATGATCATATATAAATATGATCATCCTATACATATAAGATGATCATATTTTTGATCATCCTATATGTGGATAAAGCTAATAATAAAATAGTCTCTGTCTGTTCTGATGTGTGACTGCTCTCTCTTTCTGGATGCTGTGATGGATATCTCCATGAATTTTTTAGTCAAATCATTGTGACTCTTTATCATAATGATAGCGTCCGAACATTCTAGGACGTTTTGTCAAAGGACGATTCGTCAACGAACTGTTTGTCAAAAACTATTCTTATAGCGGACTATTCTTATAACCTCTAACCCTAACCATAAGCCTAACCTTCATTCTAACCCTAACCATAATCCTAAAGCTAACGAATATCCTTGACGAAGAGTTCATTGACGAATCGCCCTTTGACGAAACGTTCTCAATACCCTTCCAAAGTGCTGAATTATTAAACATCAAAAAATCAAGATATCCAATAGACTGGTGTCCTTTTTTTTCTTGGTCTATTTCTGCTATTTCTTATTTTGGTTTATTAGAGTCGAAGCTCAAGAGAAGATGATTGCGTTGAATGAGAAAACGGAAAAAGATATTCAGCAGCACAACGCGGAGATAAAAGAGCTTCGTCGTGTCATTGATCATGATCATAAGCTGCAGGATTTTATGAATAAGAAAGGGTGGGAGAGAGATGAGGATGCGCAGCTTGTTAATTGGAGAGAAAGAAAAGGTTTTATATTTATTTTTATTATAGGCCATAAACTTAGATTATAGGTGACCGGCTTAGATAGAATTTGTTCTTTTCTGGTATCCTCTTTATATTTTCTAAGCATTTTAAATAGTGTAAAATATTGTGCAAATAAATACTACTACTACTCTACTACTTGATGAAACGAAACAAAAATATTATAATTTTATAGTATAACATTAGCTAACATAAGCCGACTCAAATTCAGAAACAACTTATTTACGAAGATTCAGAAATTAGCTTTTTAAGTGCTGTATTTATTAATTGTTTAAGGATTGAACTGTTTAGCTCTTTATTGTGTAATTTATTGTATATATTATCATATTTTCTTGCGTAATTTATTGAATTTTAATATTTGAAAAGCCTTTTTTGCGGTTGCATGGCTAAATTATCACAATATCTCGTGCATTTTCTGTAAATGATATTATACAATGTAATTTTACTGTTCGATAAAAATGCTATTTTTCAGGGCTTATGGAGATTGAAAAAAAGAAAGCCAACCAGACTGATTCTGTTGAGTCTTATGCTGCAGCATTTGAGCGAATTAAAGAGATTACAGAACAATATGATGTCAATCTGATAGTGAATCAGTTCATTGAAGTTGAGGATAGAAACTTTGCGTTATTTAACTTTGTTAATGATCAGAACAGCAAGATAGAACAACTGCAAGAAGAGATTCAAAAGGTTGGTTTATATCTGCAGTTGCACAACAAGGAGGATAGGGAAGAGTGCATTAGTCATTCATTATTTGAATGCAACCCACATTCAATCACTACTATGTGTTTAATTTAGTGATGGAATGAAGATGGTACAGCTATAAAACGGCCCCGAGTACATTAACCCTACAAAACATCCTTGCTAATTCATTTAATAACCTTAGCCCTAACTTACCCTAAACTTAACCTTAACCGTAGCAGTATCTTTATGTCAATCCTAACCCCAACACTAACGATAAGATTTTGTAGGCGGGGTTGATTAATATGGGCCATTTCATTGAGTATCAGGTTTACATAACCACTTATGCAGGATAATGTTGTTGCTATTTGAAATAATGAAGATAATATCATTGCATTTAAAGAATAAATATTCTTTTTTTGTGAATGATCTTCCCTAATATTATTATTGTATGTAAATTATTTCATCTGAGCATTTGTTTTCTCTTTAATTTTGTGTTATTGAATCTTTCAATAATAACTTTCTATTAATACTTCTATTTCTCTGCTTTTTGAAGATAAAGGAGGAAATAAGTCGCTTTCAAAAAGAAGGAGTCCAGTTGGAAAAAAGTCGACAGAATATTCTGAAAGAACTGGAAGAGAATCAGACGGCAGCCAATAGGGAAGCAGCGCGATATAATGAAAGAAATAAAGAACTTGATAAAGTTCTAGATGAAGCAAGAGCAGGTTTAGCGCATTTAATTTTTTTACTGTATTTCACGAATATAACCCGTGGGTTATACAAGAATTTACATACCCTGCACCCCCACAGCGGGTTATACACGTGTGCCGGTTATATTCGTGAAAATATGGTAAATCTTTTTCAGATTTGCATAATCATCAGAATTTAAATATTTCACAGAATTATTAAAATTATTAATAAAATTATTAAAATTAGTATTAAAATCAAGTTTGCATAATCATCATTAAAATATAAATATTTAATAGAATTATTGAAATTTTAGTACAGTAATAATTGAGTTATTAAATGAACAATATGAAAAGGGACTGGATGTATAATAATATTAAGAATTTCATATTTCTCTGGAGTTATTATAACACTGTAAGTCAAAAGCCGCCACATTATACAATTGTAATTGCATACTCACAGCTTTGTTGTATATATTGTTTTTATTTATGTAATCCTATCATTTTTACAGGTTGATATTGTTGTTATTTAAAGAATTCATAAACTATCATTGTTATTAAAGAATCAATAATTACGTTAAGATTCAACTAATCTTGTTCAAATTCTGTCTTCTGTATAATTCTTGTTAATATTGTTTTGTATTTAACTATATCATTTACACAGGATAACATTCGTGCTTTTTTAAATAATAAAAATATTGTTATTTAAGAATGAATATTAAGTGTGAATTAGTCTTGTTCAAATTTTCCCTTACGTCACTTTTATAGGAGTGGGGTCGCTATTTACAAAGATCAACTGTGACAGGACGGCTATCGATGAAATGCTCGGTGCTCAAGAGGGAGTCACAGATCAGAACATTTTGCAACATTTGGGCATCATTGAAGAAAGAACTAATCATCTACTTTTAGCTCAGGCATACGTAACTTCTGAGAAAGTAAGTTTCGGTTATTTTTGTCAATTTTTGAAGAAGTTTATTCGAAGAAAATAAACTGATTTATTAATTTATTTTTGCATACTTATTCGATTAAATAATTAACTATTGGCAGATATGATGTAGCAGAGAATGATGTTAGTTGCGAGATATATTTATAGATAGTATTAATTGAATTTTTAAGTGAATGGATATATAATTATATTCATTCTAGAAAACACAATCGCTATAATGTTAAACTACGAATAATGACATCAGTCTGAATAACAAGTCAGAAAATCTAGATTTCTTTAATTTCCTGTTCATGTCTGTAACGATTGAATTTTATCTATAAATATCTCATCTCTTCACATAACATAGTACATAGCAAGGAAGGTCTATGACTGTCATATTTTTAAAGAAGTGTTTTACTATTCAATGGTCTTCATGTTTAACATATACAGTTAATGCTACTTGATACTATTCTTTTAAAATTTCCGTACAGGAAAATTCTGCAATGAATATAAGCCTTAAATGTTAATTAAGGAGAATAATGTAATAAGCTGTGTTTAGGATTATGAAGAATACATGAGAAGACAGCCAACATTACTTGGCGATGGACCTGGGCCTCAACATCAAGTTCAAATACGACCACAAATGGCTCCAACTATTGGGTCTGTTACCTTTCAATTCAGTTATATTTAAAGATTCATTCATGTAGAACATTTTTCCACCCTCCCCCCTACCCCTCTCCCCCTCATGAATTTATTTGTTTTAATCAGCATTTTCCATAAATTTTCATTGTTATTTCTTTTTTCATGAATCATATCAAATTTCAGGAAGCGTACATTTGCACAGAATGCATACATATCTACAGATTCGTTAAAATTGGTTTAAATTACACAATGATTTTGTTACTATGACGTTATTAAAAACAATGATGCTGTAGTCCAATGAATTAGCTGTAATTGCCAAGGACCATGCACATTTTAACCAGTATATAGATAAAATTAGATTTTAGTTAAACAAGCTTCCTGAAACCCGACATTAGTCCGCTTTATTTTTAGCGACGAGTTTGAGAGTAGCGCGGATTCTGATGAAGAGACTCGTCCTTATACACGCGACGAGTTGATACAGCGCGCCAGCAAGTTGGTCAAGAAACGCGAGATGAAAGCGAACAAGAGCCAAGCGCAGGAGAGAAGCAATTCATCTCAGATAGAAAAACAAGGAAGAAAGAGTAAGACTGGAAAGGACATTAAAGGATGAAAGATGAACGAATGTGGTAGAACATATTTTTAGCGTTGTTTGTATTAATATTGTAGTAAGGTAAGAAATAATAATTTCTCTGTATTTGAAATTTTACTAATAGATTTATGGTAATTGTAAGTTTTGTAATTATGAGTTGGTAATTATGCAATATTGTAAGTTGTAATGGATTTGTGATTGTGTGTAAAAATTGACCAAACTTTCATGGAGAATACGATTCATTTTAAATTTGTGTTTTAGTTATATTGATCGTATTTGCTTCAGCCTATCGTAGTATTTGTATCTAGTTTCTTAATTTTTATTCAGATTAATACAAAGTTGTGTACAATGGTTTGTTTTTGTAGATAAACTTATGTATTGTAGACTAACTTTATTATTAAAAATTATAAAGTTTGGATTAATCGCAATATCAGTTATTAGTCATTATCGTGAAGCTATATTTTGTAAATACAGTATATATTTTTATGCAATTTGTTATCGTTTTATATATTATCAATTCGACCAAGCAATTCTGTGATCAATGTATATAAAGATTTTCGATTAGTAGATTAGCGTTTTGTAATTTCTTTTGTACTTTTGTGTGCTTTTTATAATGTATTGATTTAATAGAAACAATAATGAATTATTTGGAATGATTTTATGTGCATAATCATTAGAAACTTGATGAATCATATTGAAACTTGAACTTCAATAGGATAAAAAATGTAGGATTATTATTTATTATTATTATGTTATAATGTATAATAACTGATTATAATGGGATGATTGCACGCTCGATCACAAAGTCTACAGTGTAATATACTAACTTTATAGACTGGCTATTTGAATTCAGAAAGCATAAAAATAATGTGTTGCCTTAATTTTTAACTTATTTGTAAATAATTTACTATTTAATCTATTTCACTGTAGCAAATACTATGCAAAATTACAATATTACGCGTTTATTTCACAACCGTTTCATCACTTGTAACTTGTCTTGTGAAGATTGAATATGGATATTTTAGTTATAATTGAGTGATATAAATATATATCTTTTTAGCCACAGTAATATTTGTATGTCAATATAACATTTAATATTAAATAAAAATATACCAACAGTAAGATAATGAGTGTATTAAAGATAACAAAAAATGGATGAAATCATGAAAACTAGCAAATGTTCAAAGATCATAGTGAAATGAAACAAACTCAAAAAATTAAGGCTAATACAAATAGGATATAAAACCTCTAATGATAGACCGGTAAAAAATCTTATTTAATCAAGATTTAATTAAAATTGCAATCCGCATCTTGAAATTCAATTTCAAAAATATTACGCGAATATAATAAAAAATAAATATCACTAAAAGAAAGAACTATCATCAAGTTATGGATTTAAAGAAACTCGTAATACTTCTACAACTGTTCGCTGCGTCGGTCATCTTTAATTTCGCACGACACTTTGCCTGCGCGCTTGTGACATCTCGATGACATGGTGTACATAACGTACGTAGGTTATCTACATCACATTGCCCACCACCAGACGACACCGCAATCTCGTGATCGACATTCCAAAACTGAAGTTAAAATAATATAAGAGTGAAATGATAAAAATAAAAATTTTAGATGATTAATTCGCTTAATAACCCTAAACTTAACCCTATCCTTAACTAAATTCAATTCTAACCTTAACCCAAACCATAACCTCCAAGACTAATACTAAGAATTGTTATTTAGCCTGACATATTGAATAATGAAGGAAAATATTATTGAAACTGAAAGCAAAGTTGTTACAACTAGGCAGCTCAGTGTGGAGGGTATCATCTACAAACGTCAGAAAATTCACAGAAAATTATACGTTTTTCTTAACTTTCCTTGTTTTTCCAGATAGGATTTTCAAATTCAAATTTTTATTAACTGGTAACTTTTCAAATTCGCATGTTACATTTTTCAGAATCACTAATAATTTCAATGACACATTACAATGTCACTATTTGATATAAGCCTTTACTCTTGTAATTAAATATTCATGTACTTAAGTGCTTTATATGAATCTACTGAATTCGTCAATGGGTGCAAATAGGCGAGAAATAATACTATTATCGATGATAATAGTATTTGTTATTACAATAATTCAATCCGATAGCAATTCAAAATTAAATTCATAAAACTTAAAAAAAATCATGTTTAACATAAAACAATAAATATGAATTTAAAACCATAATTTTTACTTCAAATTGTTTCCTAATTAATAAAATAGATCAAGACAATAAAGATATGAAAATGTTAAGAAATAACAAACTGAAATATAATTGTAATGTAATAGAGAAATAAGTGAAGAAATAAGTAAAAAACCTGGCCCTGATGAGGTTGTCTGGTCATTTTCTCTTTCAAATCAGCGGACAGACAAGCATACTTGCTATTCTGTATCAACTTTGCTCTCTTTTCAAAACTACTCGTAAATCTACAGAACAACATTGAACGACTGAATCAACAGTTTTCAATGATTTGGTGACTGGACAATTAGGAGCAGATAATTAGGATTAGGACTAATTGGAGCTGGCAATTCATAGTCAAAACAAGGACAATCAGGAGTGGACAATTAGCAGAGTACAATACAAAAAAAATAGAATATTCTAAATTTGTTACTAATACTAAGGTTAGGGCTAGTTTTACTCGAATTGTAAGCTCCAAATTGTCCATTCCAAATTGGCCTGCTTCTAATTGTCCTAGAACCCTATGATTTATTTTATACATTGTCATGACAGTTAAAAATAAAAGAAGCTGTAAAAACATGCGATGTAATTACTTTATTTGCTGAAAGAAAGCGTGTGCATCATACTGACACATCTGACATACACCATGCTCATCGTCATATACTTGATGCGACAGGTAACTGCCACTACGACGAATCTGCCACAGGTACGTACATGACATTGTTAACTTAATTGTTAAGCATGAAACTGTAAAATTAAGGTTAATATTAAGATTCGTAAATAATGTCAAATCGTCATTGTTAATTTCAAATTACAATCGTAACGGAATTATAATACAATATCCAGAGGTATATATAAAATATTATAATAACAGACTAATAATTAGAGAACAATAACTGTCAAAATAAGCAACTTACTAAAGATGCAGAAAATCATTGAAATATTGCGACAAAAATATAACGATAAAATTACATTCAATGCCTTGAATGTCATCAAGATAACATATAAAAAATAATAAACTACTAAAGGGTGCGGCAAGTAAGACATTAAAATTCAGAGTCAATTGGATTGATCGCTTTGTCCAATACAGAAACTGTAAAAAATTGAGACTATTAAAAAAGAAATATTATACAGCTATTCAATCTAGAGAGTAATTTAATATACAACTAACCCAGAATTCCTTCGCACAACGTTTGCTACAAAGTCTCGTATGCCAAGCATTCTTAGACAAAGTTGAATCTTTGACAAGATCTGTAGTGTAAGGGGTATGGCAATTAACGCATAATGGCAAGCCAGATGCATCTATTGTCTGAAAATAAAATAGGATCTTCTTAGATATCAATTTTTATAAATTAAAGCATCGTTAATCAATAAATAAACAGTACTAAATAATTAATATATGACATAATGTGATATTATATATTTAAAGTATATGGTTACGATTTAAATGCAATATAAACATTAATAAACAGAAAGTTAATAGTTTGAACAAGGCAAAGATAATATACAGAAAGTCAATAGTTTGAACTAACATGGATAAATCAATAAATTGTGTTTTATAAATGGTATTTTAGCAAATTGCAATCAATTAGCTTTTTTATTTTTAAGAATATAAGTTTAATTTGATATAAAATTCTATAAATTTTAATTCTCGTTAGAGATTAACACTATATATGTTCAATCAGAATAGAATTACCGGTAGACAATATTATAAATCTCCAACATCAGTGAAGATATAATTATAAAAGTAATAACAAAAACCAAGAAAAATACAATACCAACAAAAATTATATACAGTATAACCCCGTTATATCAAAGCTCAGGGGACCATCAAAATTACTTTGATATATCAGGGTTTCGATATATCCAATTTAGTGCTGTCAACGGGTACCCGGGTAGCCGCCCGTTGATAAATGTCCCTGGTAATAGATTCAGCTGACGGGTACCCCTTAGCTAGTCTGAAGACAGCATTTTGACTACATCAGCAGTGTTGCGCATAGGATTATTATTGTTGCAAGGGGCTGTCCATAGTATGCTTGAAAATCAAGTTTTTCAACCCCCCCGCCGCCCTCCCCCTGTGGCAACCTGTTCGCTTAATTATAGAGACTGAGAATATATATAATCTCTCAATAGAGAGTGAGAGAATATAATGAGTTGAATTTCAGTCAGCGCTGCATTCATCAATGACTTGAAATTTGATCTATTCTAATAGCTGTGTTTACTTAGTCGGCTTTTATGTTGACAAATTAATTCCTTTATTTAAAACTTTTCGCATTCATATAACCTCATAGCTGAAATCTGCACGGGAAAGATTTACACTGTATAATAATATTATGTAATTTGAAAGTTTTTTGCACCGACCAACGACGAAACTGTATGCAACTTCGATATATCTGATAGGATTTTGATTGACAGGGACTGAAATACAGCTTCGATATAACCGAGATTTCGACATAAGCGAGTTCGATATATCAGGGTTTATTTTGTATTAAGTAACGTTGTGTGTTGGCGGACTGATTAATAAACTTCGATATAAGCGGAATTTCGATATAAGCAAGTTCGATATAACGGGGTTATACTGTAATGATTTTTAATCTTCATAATCGACAAGTAATCTAGTGTCATTAAACTAAATCGACATTACAAGCAAATTTTGATCAAATAATAATGAAAATGACACATCAATAAAATATAATTTACTTTCAATTTTCACAAAAAAACTAAATATTCAAACAGAATGTAGTAAAAGTGGATATTTTTCTTTATACTTGTACGAGGCCTTTTAGATCCTCTGCTAACTGATCTCCATTGAATTCATCTTTGCTGTCATCAGTTTTCTGTCTATCAGATAAAGCCTTCCCGCTATTGGACGACGCAACTCTTTGCCTTGTGGGCGGAGCTTTGACTCGGTCTTTACGTGAAATCTGTCTAACCGACCCGCCAATCAATAATGCTTTGTCCAATGACTGCTGTCTAACATCGGCCTTAATTAAGATGAGAATAATAAGTTTTCAATTAGTTAGCATCAATTGACTGAACATAACCAGTGTATAAAATTACATTCAAAAGATTTAAATTCTAAAGAACAGGTTGAAAATTAAGCAAATCTTATAAATCTTATAAATATTGAGAATTAATTTAATGCTGCATCGAAACGTCATTTTAATCAGCTAATTCATCAGAAGTATAAACAGTGTTTGTACTAAACTGATTGTCAAATCTGTATATTGATATACAGTAACATAATGATATAACTACATTCAGTATGCAAAATTAATAATTATAATAATAATAAAAATAAAATTAATAATAATTATAAGATCTGAAAAGAATGCACCTTTTAATAACTTAAATTTGTGACATTTACGTCACAAATAAAGGTGTGCGATATAAAATAATAATAGAATTTTTAAAAGCATTCAATTCAAAGTTTTCTCACTGCAGATGTATATCTTTGGACTGATATTGTGTTGCCACTTTTAAACTGCTCATACGCAAGAATGGGATCAGTGAATAGTTGACCTTTTCTTATTATAAGCCTTCTCTTTGTTGCAGAGAGACTATAACACAGTAATCATTTGAATTGTTCACAATTACTTTCTAATAAACCATAATTATATTCTAACGCACTAATTTGCTGCCTTTATATCATATAAACTTCAAGAACTTTATGTAAATCCATTGTCAATTAGTACTAAATATATAAAAAAGTATTTTGACAGCATTTCATTAATTTGCCTAGTACTACTACTGAATTACAAGTAGCATGGCCGGCCCTTTAGATGGAATAAAATTCTCTGATTAGTCAGTAGCAGTTTCAATTGATATACAGTACAAAAGTAGCCACTCTACTCAAGCTTTACTTTAGCTTTGGGCATATATATATATTGTTATCCTATACTTTCAAAGTTATGTTACAAGACAGCCCCGACTGTTAATTTTCAGAGTTAGAATTTGAGTTAGGATATGGGTTAGGGTTAGAGTTCGAATTAGTGCTAAGGATAGGGTTAAGATTAGGGTTGATTATAGTTAATATTATTAAGTGAATTGTCTGGACAGTTTGTCAAATTAATTGTGTTTGGGTGAGATAAGATTACTGCACCTGTTCCAAGAGCGAATAAATCTCTTGATTAGCACAAGATGTTGTGGATGCAGTAGAAGTTCAGGCAACTCAATAAGATTATCTAACTGAATGTCCAGTACAGTAAAGTTTACGTTTAGAGGCTGGCCCGACTGTAACAAAACAGTACACACATATAAAATTTACAGTACACAGTACACACATGTACTGTGTACTACCAGTATCAAATCAACTGTAAGTAGGTTATGTCTTCGTTCATAACAATAGCATATAGCATTAATAATGTAGTATTGACTACAGCTCAATTAAAATATTCAAAATACTCAATCATTCAGATACTATACATGCTGCTTCCTATAACATACAGTAGATAACCAAACCAGTCAGAACGTAGTATACAGTTGTAAGAGCATCAAAACCAATCCCTTAGCACAAAAATTAGTGAAACTGTACAGCCACATGCTAAATATATTCAAAAATTTATCCAGTTATTTACAAAATACCTGGATAAAAAATAAGATATTGAAGGAAACACTAACATAATCTTATTTAAGTTAATTTAAGTAATTTTGACAATATTACCTCATCATAAACATATATTCGGCTTGTATTCAAACTGCAACAGTATTGAAACGCACTATATACTGGCAGATGATCAATATCAATAACAGTACTTTCACAAGCATCATCAACTTTACTCGATTCAGCTCTTTCAGAATAATTATCTACACAATCTAAAGCCATTTTATTGAGTGTTTCTTTGTTTTTCCAAAGTTTAACTAAATGTTCATCAGATATTAAAGTGTGTCTTTTACTCAAATGCGTGTATTCTTTTGAGTTTTGTTCTTTGAAAGTATAATTACTATTGTTGCTAGAATGTTTATGATACAATTTCGCATTATTGCAATCTCGATTCATTGTTAAGTTATCTTGTATGCAGTCATTTATTAATATCCGTTCATTATCAATATCTTTCTTTAATTTTCTTTCACTTACATCACAATTATCAGTTATTCCATTGACACAATCTACTGCTTGATTATTAATCACTTCCGACTCAACATTAGTTATGATTTTATTATTATTAGAAAGAATCTTATGATTATCTATAAAAACTTCGTTATTGTTAACAGATAAACAATCAATAGATGCAGTATCATTAATGACAAGAATTTTATCATGATTATCCATGATAATTTCATTGCTATTCAAAGGGCGATCTTCTAAACAGCCATCGCAAACATCACAATCATCAAAATTAGTAACACCACACTGAACACACTTCCATCTATTATCTATTAATAGTATCGGTGGACTTTCCATCATCGGGGAATTCAGAACTGAAGCAGCGAATGACAGCTCAGCTTCTAAGTCGACAACAGAATGTTTTTTGGCTTCTGCTTTAATTTCATTTGAATCAAAACTCATTTTATTTGCACTACTATAAATAGAAAAATTACTTTCCTCTAACGAATCTTCAATAATTTCCAAACTTGAAATTCTTCCCGTTTCTGTTTTATTGTTTGTAACACAATTTTCATCATTTTCATTTAAATTTATAGCCGATTGATAAGTTAAATCTGAATTCGTGCTAAATATTTGAGAATGAGAACTGAACTCATTGTTACAACTGTTTGGTTTCATGTGCAAAGAATCAGACTTTAAATTATAAGTTTCAGAGTAAGAATTCAAGCTCTCACATTCAGATATTGCTTCATCTTCATTTATATTTCTTACTGAAGCCTCTTTCAAACTCTCACAATCACTGATACTTATTTCAGACATACTTCCTCCAGACATTTCTTGTGCTGTCCCTCCAGCATCGAAATCTGTAATCATTCCTGGTTGCAAATTCTTAGCAGAAAGCGTACTTTTACTATTACCGGATGCTTTTTCTAAAAATGCTGCCAAGTTCTGCTCAAAATTGCTAGCATTTTCGAAGATTTTAGATTTAAAAGAATGTTCTTTATTCTCTGATGACTGCACGGATTGCTCTGCAATTCTGCCACTGAGATTTGCTGAAGTTTTAATATACTCTTTTCCATCTTTATCGAGACAAGATTTAGTAAGAATTGTTGTTTGATTTAATTGTTCGATATCATCTAATTTCTCGGGTTCATCCTGTTCAAAATCTGCTATAAAATTACTGTGATCTGTATGCAAGCTTTTTGTACCCACTTTATCAATTTTTTTTCTTCTTTCTAAATGTTCACTTTCTACCTTTTGCTCAGAACGCGGTATTCTATTCTCTATAAATTTTCGTCCATGACACTTTTTCATAGTAAAACACATTTCACACGATTTCATAGTTCCATTATTAAAAAAAGTGCATGAAACGCAGTTCCATCCGTCAGCCAATTTCTCTTCCAGATTGTTTTTCAATAATTTCACTGGCTGATTTTCAACGATTGGAGCAATTTGAGATTCATTCCAATCAATTCTTCTCTTTTTCGAAAGATCAGAAGGTTTCACTAAGCTGGTCATCAGTGAACAGTTTTCAGAAGAATACACTTTCTTGCTCTCATACATTTTTCTCTTTCCAGAAACTGGAGAACTTGTTGTAATATCAACAATATCCGAAATCTTAACCGGAGTTACAATGTTATCAATTTTAACAGCATTCAAAGTTTCATCAGTTTTAAAATTTCTATCACAACTATTCGTTCTATCAATTCCATCAGATCTATCTGTCTTACATGTACTATTTGAATCACGTAAAATTTCATTGGAAAATTCGCAAGCCTCATTTTGAGCACAATTTCGAATAGCTTTCGGAGTGGAACAAAAATCATCTGAATCAATACATCTATCGATTAAATTGTTTCTAAATTTAGACATTTTTTCAGTCTCTTTCTCAACAACAACAGTTCTACCAGCAATCTTTGATGACACTGGCTTCTTTTTTAATTTCTTAGGTGCTGACCATGATAATTTTTTCTTCGTGGGACGAAATTCGTTATCTGAATTTGAATCGATGACAATCGTAGTATCATTATCTTTCATTCTTGGCGATAATAATGATTCTGATTTTAATAAAATGTTCGATTGATTTTCTGGATTCAAATAATCAGTATGATCTGAAGTGATAGAAGGGAGGGTTTCACTTAATGAGAAACTTTTAGACGTCTGACTGGAGAAGAAATCCAATACAGTTTTCTGTCCGTTGGGCTAAAGTATTAAAAAAATAAAAATCACAAATAGTAAAATCTGATGATTTTAATTATATATTTTTTGAGATAAACTGACCAGCTTCATTAGGCTAATGCTAAAATCTGAAACGCAATGAAATTGTAACACAGACAACAACAAAGAGATGTAATGTGTAATGTTGAATAAAATTATTACATATATGACAATAAGAGATGATATAAAGAACGCAATATTCTGTAGAATTAAACTTCCTTCTACACAATATGGCCAACATTGACATTTTCAAAACAACCAAATTTTTATAAAATCTTATATCGAAAAAGCGATACAACAGACACAGTTTTGTACGCATATCTGTTTTTTTTAAACTTTTAATACAAAATTTTTGGTATTAATATCAAAGCGACAATAACAGAGAAATTGCAATTATTTATAATTATAAATAACTAAAATAACAGAAAAACTATTCATAAAATCTTGAACACCTTAGGTCTCAATATTGAGCTAAGATCAGCGTGTAGGTTATCACTGGCCACATAGGCTTCCGCGTTATTCAAACAATCTTTCTGCAATGTACTTCCTGGTCCCATACTTAATACTTGTTTCACTCCATTTAATGTCAATGACACTACTGTAGTCTAATGAAAAAAATATACAACTGAAAAGAGTGCGTCTAAACTGCCAAGTTATAGACCTTAATTTAAAATGTTTAATTTAATTCAAGCTTAAATAAAATACACAATCTACAAAAAAGTGTTCTATGTTCTTAATAAAACTGGCTGAGGTATGAAATATACTATGAATTAGGCGTCCAATTCATTATAGTGACATTCATTACAGTGGCAAGTCAATTGCTTTATACAAGTTTAACATAATGTCAATATTATCGCTCGTAAATTTTATCAAACAAATAATTATAGAATTATGGAACGTTATTAAAGAACAGAGAAAGTCATACAAATATTATGAATGCTTATTAAAATTTAATACCAAATAAACATATTATAAGTTAACATTTAATACCAAAGAAAATCATTATAAGTCAAATTTAATACCAAATAAAATCATTATAAATAAGTCAAATTTAATACCAAAATAAATATATTAGAAATAAGTCAAATTTCAACGCCAAATAAAATATTATAAGTAGGTCAAAATATTGTATATATACCAAATAAAGATATAGCAATTAGCCACCCAACCTTTCTAGCCAGTGCAGCCCATACCCAGTCATCCAGCGTTCCACTAGCCACTAAATAATGCACGTGCACCGTATCTTGCTGACCAATCCTATGCGCTCTATCTTCGCACTGGTCTAAAGTACCAGGGGTCCAATCAAGCTCAGCGAATACTACCACACTGGCTGCGGTCAATGTTAAACCCTGACAAAATTGCCTCAAATTTTCGCTTTTCCGTGTGTTACGATAATTCGTCTAAAGACTTTTTGCCTACTGACATTAAGTCAACTGACATTTGGTCTACCGACATTTGATCTACACCCAATTGGTCTATTGATATTTAATCTACTGCAATATTAGGGTTAGTGTGAGGGTTAGGTTTAGAAAAGATGTAGGGTAAGAGTTATGGCTACGACTATCGATAGGATTAGAACTATAATTGAGGTTAATGCAGAACAAATGTCCGTAGATCAAATGTCTGTAGATATAACGTCGTAGACTAAAAGTCTGTAGTCTGTCTGGGAATATTGTTATGAGCACTTATGACAGAGTTTATCATATTTAATACACTTTACTTCTTTAATACTCCTGGTACTGGATACAATCAAATTTAGTGTCTTAGAAATAGAGGCCACAATACTACATGAGGTAATACTAGTCATTTCCCTTCTCCTTTTTAATTTACTGACACTTTCACAGCTTTTAAACAGTACTCTCAATACTTACACATTATAAAATTCTCCTACAGTATAGCATTTCCGTATGTCATTTATCATTTATGTATTAAATGTAGTCAATGCGTAGATAAATTTAACTCCGTTAGTAATCGTGCATAATGTTAAAAAAAAACCCACAAATGTGTATTCTAGATGTGTACATAAATGAAGCGATAAGAACACCATTTGTGTTACTTTTAAGAACTTACAACTTTATGGTTGATTTGCGTCTGTTTCAATTTTCCACATTAAAATAAAAATAAAATCAACTGTAAAATATCACAATAGAATGGAATACATACAACTCCTGCAGCTTTAATGCTCAATACAGCCACACTTATTTCTGCATCTGTCTGAAACTCATTGACTAAACGCTGAAACAAAAAAACATATATATCTTATATGCACATATTTCTAAGTGCATTTATAAGATGATATCTATATAAAACTGCATATAAGAAGACATACATGTATATAAAACTGAATATAGTACAACTAGCATATAAAAGTACAATGACACAATACTTGAGTCCCATAACGTGTAATGATTTCGCTGACTTGCTTCATCCTTGAGTAATATGCTTAATTCTGCATCAATTCACCTTGATCACAAATGTTAACCCAGACATTAATTTTAAATTTACATTGAATTTTAAAAATAAAAACATATTAGAACCACCTGTCTATCCTGTGGTACAGTGCTTCCATCTATCCTCATAAACTTAACTTTACTTTCAATCAACTGTTCAGTTATAGCATCCATCATGATACGATGATGAGCGAATACTATAAACTTTAATTTCTTGTTTTCACATAACATCTTTACGTAGTCCTTAACCGGGCCAAGCTGCAAGGGGAAGGAAGACTATGTAACAAGAACATGAGATATAAACGAGTAAATTTAATAGCTATGAAATTATTAAGTGAAAACATTGCTTGATGATAATTGGCATGTCTTTCCTGAAAATCTCATAGGGCAAAATAATAATTTAAACTTACAATTTTATAAATTACTTAAAATAAGATTTTATTTCTACAGTCTACAAATTTCAATCAAATATAATTTTAAGTTAAATTCGTTACACTTTCAAATATATGCACAAAACATTTAAATATAAATTAATGTAATCAACATAGAGATAGTTGATATAGACAACAGATAGATAATTTAGACAACATTATTCAAGCTACAAAAAATAATGACTTCTAAAAATACTACTTTCATAATGAAAATAATAATTTCTAATAACTTTTGGGAGTTTTCAAACACACTTTTTAAGCTTTTTACATTCTGTCAACGACATTTTATTTGTAATACTTGTTTAAACTATTTTTTAAACTATCTTAAACTGTTTTTATACTAACAACAATAATTACTTCTTTTAATAATAATAACTTCTAAACTTGCAGAAAAACACAAACCTTCGCTTTACAAGTACAAGACGACAACTTTGTCAACAAACTCAAAACTTCAAAACCACCCCCGTTCTGCTGACCCTCCCTTCCTCCCTCCCCCTCACCTTCCCTCGAGTTTAAAACATCGGCCAAGGACCTTCGATCTCTCTCCAGTTTGCTCTCCAGTTCTTCAAGAACACCATCGAGCTCTTTCTTAACGTCCGAGTCTTTTAATTTGAACGTGATTCTCTGACGCTGTTTTGGTGGTAGTTGAGTAAGAACGTCGCGCTTGAGTCGACGTATGAGACACGATTGAATTATAAGACTTTGTAGTTCTTCCAAATTACTAGCTCCGCTGAACCGTGAAATAATACTTTAATTATATACTTTAAAAATATACTTTAATTAATATTTATATTGTTTTAAGTGTTACATAATAAAAGCAAATGATTTACGACTTATATTAAGATAGATTATTTATCAAACAAACAAAGATCTGTATCAATACTTTAATTTATATATATTTTATTGAATAATTTTAGAAATATTATTTTAAAATTGTTTTTATCAAGTAAATATACAAACTAATTAAGCAACACACATAAGTTGACTAAATAATTTAACTAGTACTGAAGAGTACTAGAGTATTTAGTATTTAAAAAGTATTCAAGTATTAAATTAAATAATACTTGAATACTGCGGATTACTTTGAATTTTTGAATTAAACTTTTAATTATTTACAATACTGATTTTGAAATTGCATTTTTTACTTTACAAGAATTCAAAAGTATTTAAGTACTTACTTTGTAACCCATCTGCGCTGCCTGCCAAAGTACTTAAACTTAGCGTCGCAGTACCTGTTAGCATACTCGCTCCAATTACCAAACTGTCCCGGACTTATGGCTTCCAATTGTGGGTACAGCTGCAATTAAAAAAAAAAAATACCTTCTGATGTTTTTGAGCATCTAATTATTTTGTTATAATTAATAATATTATTATTGTTAGAATTATTATTGTTATTATTCTTGTAATAATATGGATTTACTGCTTAATTTCAGTGAATGTTATAGATTTATACTAAATTTATCGTAAATAATTTAAAATGAATTATACTTATAATTTATGCAATCTTCAGTATTATAACTGTAACACAAAAAAGCCAACTTTCATTTAATTTAAGTTTAATATCTAGATTACATTATTATATCAATTAGACCTAGCTGACAAATTATGCAGCAAATAATAACACCCTTTAACCCATTCTTTAACCCACCTCTTCAGGACAATTAAGTGCAGGAGTTCCAGTTAACAAAATCTTTCTCTTTGCAAGCTGCAACAGTGGCACCAAGTACTTAGTACCTGCTGCTTTACGATTCTTAATATAGTGAGATTCATCCGCTATAATTACCTAGATCAAATAAAAATATATCTAAATCTACTAGATCAAAATCTCTATATATCGAAATCTCAATGAAATGTTAAATATTTAAATATCAAATATTCAATATTTAAATCTCAATAAAATAGAACATTTCAGTCTTTCTTAAGACAAAGCAGTAAATAATTTCCATCTTACATGACAATTATAAAACAAGATAAATTTCATCTATAGATAAATTGTTCATAAGATATAGTATATTAGTTTTAACAAGACTCCTAACCCTAATTTAACAGTAATAACATTGCAAATCAACTATCGTAAACCTCATGCTGTGAACTGTATGTCAATCAACTGTATGTCAACCAACTGTATGTCAAGCAACTGTTTGTCAACCCACTATTTATCAACCAACTGTATGTCAACCAACTGTTTGTCAACCAACTGTTTGTCAATCAACTGTTTGTCAACCAACTGTTTGTCAACCAACTGTTTGTCAACCAACTGTTTGTCAACCAACTGTTTGTCAA